>PVJX010025180.1:0-27191 GCA_004027295.1 Dolichotis patagonum | reverse complement strand
TGATCTGATAGCATACATTAAATTGTTTTGATTTTTTTGTATTTACATATACAGGCTTTCTGGGCTACTACCTGGCCTATTTTAGAGAAATCTACATGCATTGCTGAGAATAATGTATCTTTTGTTGTACCAGGGTAGATATCTACTAAGTCCATTTGCTTAAGGTATGGTTCAGCTCTAATATTTCTTTGTGAATTTTTGTTTAGTTGATCTCTCTGTGACAGTGGAGTTATCGAGGTACCTCACTATGTTTGAATTGAAATCTTCTAAAACTCTGTTCTTGTGTTGAATTTCCAGAGTTTTGACTATGATACATTGTGGGGAGCTTCTTTTTTCATCATAATTATTTGGCATTCTGTAAGTCTTGTTTACCTAAATGTTGAGTTATTTCCTCATACTTCAAAAGTTTTTGCTATGATTTCTGCAAGAAGACTTTTTAATTCCATGTTTGCTCTCCTCTAATTTCTTTCTAACTCCAACTAAAGCCTTGCTTTAATCTTGTTAACATCATCTATTAGCTGTTGGATGAGTTTTCCTTGCTGCTTTGCTATTTTGAAGGTATTTCTAAGTACATCATCTTGTGTTTCCATTCTGTTCTCAAGGTCAGAAACTCCCTGCTCATATTGGTCATTTATGCCGTACCTGTTTTCAGTAGAATTATTTATCTTTGAAACTTATATTTGGCACCTTTTTCATCTACTCTATTTCCTTGGTAAATTTGTCATTCATATTTTGAATATCTTTGATCGGCTCGTCTAACTTTTAATTTGTTTCTTCTATAATCACATTGGCCAATTTGTTAGTTAGTTCCATTATCTTTTGGGTTATGTCATCTTGGAGCTTAGAGTTTCTTTGCTTCCTCTTTAATTATGGAAAGTGAGGGAAGACAAGAGTGCTTAAAATACAAAAGAGCAAATAGAGTAGGAAGGAGGAAAGTTTAAAAAAGAAGAGTGAAATAGAGCAGAATAAAGAAAAACTTAAAAAATTAAAAACTAAAAAAAATTGATACAGAAACAATAATCAAAGAAAAAAAAAGAAGAGAACCCAGAATGGACATACAAGCAAGAAAGCATACAAATCACCCCTACATGGGCACTATATCCTATAGACATGTCCACACAATTCCCTTTCTGCTGTAGTTGTAATCTGCTTGTGAGAAGCCAAACCAATTTGCTCTCTGCCTGTAGGCTGCTTACCAGCCTGCCTGGGAGTGGTAAGGGCTGTCTGTCTCTTGGGACGGTCCCCACCTTCTGGCTGCAAGCCATGCTTTGGGTATGATTAACTGCAGACCTTTGTCTCTGTTCAAAGATCCATCCACCATAATTAATTTAGGAAGAAGAGAATGTGACATAGTTGCCTTTCTACCATTGACCTACCACTCCCCTCCCCTGCTGCCAGGCATATCCCACAGCAGTCTCTGTGTTGTCCCTCCAGGGCTTTCCATATAGTGTATCACCAGATGTTCTCTGCCCTAGCCAACCTCCTCTGTTCCTTCACACTCAGATCCCCAACTCTCCCCATGAGCTCCACTTTCCAACCCACGGAATTTGGTAGAGTCTCTGAGGTTGGCAGAGGGTTTCTCTGACCTACAAGGGATGGTGGGCTGTGGGTAGGATGGTGGGCCTGCTGTCTCTGGACTTTCTGGGGTATGGGAACCAATAGGGAAGTGCTCACTGTGTGTCAACTCTGCTGAGACTTTTCCTCTGGCTTTTCTCCAGGGATGTGATACATGGGTCCCAGCCCGTGGGTTCAGTTCTTGGTATTCAGCCTCTCTCTGCCTAAAGCAGGGGGCTTTCCTTGTCAACGTTGCGTGGTTGGTGGCAGTTCAATCACAGTACCGCATTCCCAGCCATAGAGCCTGCCGTGATTGAACTGGGATTCAGTGCAATTTTACCGGTGGGAAAAAGGAGGGCTGCAAAGGCTATTACAGGTGTTATTTTAGACACAGTATTACATCAAAGAAGAGTAGGAAGGAGGAAAGTTTAAAAAAAACCCAGCCATAACCCAGTCATAAGTCTGAAGTTAAGTGATATAACAATTCATCTTCTTTATAAGATGTTGACAGTAAAGTTGTATATTGGGAAATTTTGGATTTTTTTCTTGAAATATGAACTGGATAAGATGGTCTATGAATAAGTGAGCCAGAGAAAAACTTTCAAAATTATTAGGTAGAAAATAAAATGTAACTCAAGTTACAGTGTAAAGCAAGTTAAAGGAAATATAATTATTTGTGTATTTAAGACACAAAGTTTTAAGATATAAATTTTGTGCCATTACTCTTGTGCCAAAACCTGGGATACAATTTGTCTACTTATAAAACTAGTCTTTCTTCATTCAAAAAGTTATCTTACATAGCTTATTTTCCTCTGTTTTAGCTTTTCTAAAGAATGTTCTAGCAGGAAGTTAGATAAATTATCTTGAGCCAAATCAGAAAGGTCTGGAGTGTAAGTATAGGTAGGCAAACTTTTCCAGCTAATGTTTTGGGTGTGAAAGAAAGATTTTATTAAAGTTACATAGGAAGCTGACACAAGATAACAATGATAGGGCTTCTCATCACCTTCAAACCTTGCTCTTTCATGGTATCAGAAGGAATCTATTTAGAACTTTAAATTTACCCTATTACTCCTTTGCCTTAAGATCTGACAGTGACTCAGATCAACTAGAAAGTCAAATCCAAGCTCAGAGTCAGCTCTCGCCCCACCTTTATGTCACATTTTCAGTACCAGCAGCAAGGAATGAGCAGTTCCTGATAGGCATCATGGTGAAAACAACTATGTTGTTTCTCACTGCATTGTCTTGGATCTCATGTGTCCCTTGTCTCTGTAAACACTCCTCTCAACTTTCACTTCCTGCACTATTGTCATCTACCTTGCTTACAATGTCATTTTAAAACATTTATCTCATGAGTCCTCTACCTAGTAAACATTTCCTGACAGTACCAGCTGTGGTAAGTAGGTATCTGCATGATGAGTACTTATAATGCTTGGTTCCTACCCCTTTGAATCCTTTTTTCATATTAGCAGAATACTTCCCTAAGATTATATCTGGTGCTATAAACGCTTGTTTGTTTGTTTGTTACCGGGGATCGAACTCATGACCTTGTGCTTGCCAGGCAGGCCCTTATGCCACTGAGCTAAATCTCTGGCTGGGTTCTTCATTTTTTTTACCTTTAGCAAATAATTGGTGCCAGGCACAGAGTAGGCACTCAGTAAAGTTTGAATCAATGAATCTAATTCATTCCACATGCACTCACCAAAAATTTACTAACCATTAAGTGTCAGACCTCAGTGCTAAGAATCAAAAGTGATAAATTCTTTGCCTTAGTGCCTTCAAACTTTATGGAACTAATCACATTAATTTTATGATGCTGCTAAAGCAAAACACTTTACAAAACATGACCAATATGTAGTGGCTTAAAATAACATGTTCAATATTTTTCAGTTGTGCTGGTTCCTCTGCTGCAGGTCTCAAGGATGGAATCGAGGTTTCAGCTGGCCTGGGCTTTTATCTGGTGGCTCTAGGAAAGATCGTGCTTTTGAGCTACATGGGTTGGCAGAACTGAGTTCCCTGCAGCTATAGGACTGCTCTCCATTTCCTTGCTGCTTATTAGCCAGGAACCTGTCCTGGTTAAGGGCTCTGCATCTTCATCATTTTGCTCCTGGTCTTTCCATGCATCTCTGATCTTGAATCTCTCTCACTTCTCTTCTGCAAAATCTTTACTACTTTTAAGGGCTTTTGTAATTAGGCTGAGCCCATGTGGATAATCCAGAATAATTCTTTTTCTTAAAATTCACAACCTTAATGATATCTGCCAAAGTCCCATTTGTCATGTAACGTAACATATTTGCAGTTTCCAAGGATTGGTTATGGACATTTTTTAGGCCTCCTGCAGAAACTATTCTAGATTATTATTATTATTATTATTTCCCAACATATCCCTCTCTTAGGTAATTTAGAGAATATTTTACAACAATATGGCTAAATTTATTTTGGCTAAAACACTATGTTTTGTATAACAACAAAGAACTATAAGTTATTTGAAAGTATTTTTTTATGAAACAAAGCTTCATAGAAAGGAGGACTAAGTATGGCAAGAGGAAAGATGTAAAACACATAAAGAAATAAGTAAAGTTTTAGAATGAGCACCATAAGTAAATGATACAGCAGCAATGTGGATTATATTTTACCCAGCCTTTGAAGAATATAAGGCTAAACAGTCACTGCATTTATCATTATTCCAAGTATGGCTGATTTCCTAAAGGCATTAATCTGCTATTAATACATCAGATAATCTATTCTAGTTGAAATCAAATGAAATTCTCTTTTCCTCTCAAAACTTTGCCCAAAAGTAAAAGAATCATAAATGGATTTCATTTTCCATTCCAGTCATCTGAATAAAATTAAAAGTCAATGCAATAATAATGAATTTTGGAAAGGCCAGTATTTGGGTTCATATTATACTAGATTCAAAGGACACAACAATGGGTAAACCTCCTATCCACAGGAAACTCACTGATATGTAAATTGATAAACTGCTATGCTTTGTAACAAGGGCAATAGAAGAAGCTAGCACAGGTAGATGAAATGATCTAAAGAGTAGTAAGGTAAGATTTTCCTGGTTGAAGGACAAATAAATCTTTAGGAAAAGGGATGGAAGGGAAGCTGAACCATCAGCACAAGAAGAGGTGCTAAGCATGCAAAGGCTTAGGATATTTGAGGGGAGTGCAGGTCTGACTGGAGGATGAAGAGTGAGGGGCAAGGAGTGGAAAGTAAATGCCAGAAGGCAAAGAATCAGTGCTCCCATATTCAGTTTATTTCATGGAGATGAAGTGCTGGCAAAAGCCTTCAAATCAGGAAAAATACATGATTGGAATTGCAGGGGTTCTGTTTTTGTTTATTAATTTTTGTGTATTGCAGTACTGGGGATTGAACTCAGGGCATTCATACTGAGTTATATTCCCCGCCCTTTTTGAGACAATGTCTTGCTAAATTACCCAGGCTGGGATTGAACTTTCCATTCCACCGCCTCACCTTCCCAGGGTGCTGGGATTATAAGTAGGCACCACCAAATCTGGCTAGGATTTAGAGTTTCGAAAGTTGACTTTGGTTGCACAAAAGATCCTTGACTAGGTTAGAGGTTACTTACAGGCTGTGAAACCAGTTTAGGTAGGAAGAAAGCCTAAACTGAGGCAGTGGAATGAGAATGTAGAGTGCAGGAAAAATACAAAAGATTGCACAGTGAGAGTCATCCACTTCGTGATGCACTAAAGGTATGGTGGTGGGCAAAGGATCACCATCTAGCATGGGGCCTTGCTTTAGTAGAAATGGAAATTTAAATGTATGCATGATTTTTCAGGAAGAAAAAGCTTTTAATTGAAAGGTAAAAGAAAATAAAAAAGGGACTCTAGTTTGGGCGGTAGTTGAGGACAGCACACACTCTGACAGAGGATCAGATTCCCTCTTCCCCCAAGCAGGTGGGCAGGGTCTGAAGGATAAGCTCAGGTGGGCCAGTTGATCATTATCTCATTCCTGCTTTTTATAGTGCTGGAATCTTCATGGTTTGGGTGGTGGTTCTGATTCCATAAAATGATTATCTTTGTTTATGGTGGTTTCAGCCAGGTGAGTCTCTGCTTTTCCTGGAATCCAGGTGCTCACGGGATTGGGAAAATAGCTAGAGACTTCTGGGTGTAGCTACTGTCTCGATAAACCTCTTGTCCTGCTATCCTCAGTCTTCAAGGGCAATGAGATAGGCAAGGTGATTTAAGGCTAATAGTTGCTCCCTAGATGGTTAATTTGACTGCAGTCAAAGCTGAGAAGACTATGACCCAGAATTTTACAAAATGAATGTTGAAATTTGGGCTGCTTTTAGTTGTCTATTGAACATTTGTAGACCCAAGTGAAGTCTTAGTTTTTAGCAAAAATTCCTTTTAAATCCCTGGCTGCATTAGAGGAAAACACAAGTCAAGTTTTTGATAAGTAGCAAGTTAAAGGCCCAGCATTCTGCCCACCCTCCATACCTATAGTGGTCTCTGACTATGCAGTGACTACATCAAAGGGAGGGAAAAGAAAGGCAAAGAGTAGTGACACAGTCAAGGTAGGGATATGGCAACTACCAAGGACAGGAGTACCAGCAGAACCTTGGGCCCTTACCTGCTACTCATTAAAAGCATGATTTGTGTTTTCTTCTTGCATATTCAAGGACAGATAGCCATTTTTGCTAAGAGCCATGACTTCAGTAGGACCCACACTAGCCAGTGACAGAAGAAATTGAGAGTTACTTAAAACTTTCTGACATGGAAGGAAAAATCTCAATATTTGATGTTCTCTGACTAAGGAATAAAGGAAAACAAGTGAGAGGGCATAGTGACAGATTCTCTTCTTGACCAAACTTTATTTGGGCTTCTCCAAGCCCTGATCTCAACTAGGCTATATATCCTTGGGTCCTGCCTTAGGTCACCCAAGCCCAGGTTTGCCAGGAATACTCTTTAGTGGGAATACAAAGAATCCCTTGTCCAGGTCAGCCTCACCTGCCTTCGGTTTATGTCCCCTACCCTTCTTATCATTTCTTAGTAATTTTCTACCCACTGGCCAGAGTTTAATCTCTCCCTGACTTAACACCGACTTGCAGTATTATTTCTGTGTAATCTTTCTTGACCTCTTACTAAGTGTCAGAATATTTACTTTGACAGCTGAAGAAATCTCAGGAACTAAAGTACTCTCACATTCCTTTCATTTGCTTAACTGAGGTGTAGCCAAATGACATGTCTAGCTGTAGTGTAGCTAAATAACCTGCTGGGCTTTACCTGGCATCATGATAGACACAATCCACTAATCTGCGCCCCAAGAGTCTAGCAAGCTGGCTTCCTCACTTTAATATTTATTCTATTATTCCAACACCTACGAAGTTTAGTCCCCATACAGTTACCTTGGCGGGAAGGCTTCACAATCATCTTACAGGAAGCTGCAGCACTGACCCGCATAAAGAGAACCTGGAGGCAGAGTGTAGGTCTTGGGACCCAGTTAACACGAGACCTGCCGTGGGCTGCAGTTTACATATCTGATGCGCACCAAACGCCAGAATTCGAAGAAAAATAAGTGTTAACGGTGGGGCTGCTGGGGTGACAGTACACGCTAACCGCAATAGCAGATGTGATAGCGCTTTTGAGTGACATTAGTCCGGGTGGCCGTGGCCAGGAATGGATACAGCGGTGTCACCTCAAAAGGTGACAGCAATGTAGCAGGGTCTGCGGTGAGCTCGCAGGCCGAGGCGGGCTAACCTCTCAGGGTGGGGTACACAGCAAGCCCAGGCCTTCGGGATCGAGATACGGAGGGTCAGCTCTGCTGAAGAGAGGTGGAGACACAACAAGCAAGCAGAGGACTCTCCTCTGGGTCTGGGCAGGCTGACAGGACCCTGACTATTTAGCCCTCCACCAGGCCACGCCTCTCCACGCAGGCGCGTGCACGCCCGCACGCCGACCTCGAGCCGTCAGGCTCTATTGCGCATGCCCCCCGCAGGGGCGAACCTGGGAGGCCGCAGTCCCAGGGGCTGCACCCCGGCCGGCGGGTGGACCCGAATGGCCTCGCGTCACTTCCTGTGGGGCGGGGCGGAGTGGCAAGGGTGGCGCTCTGGCGGCTGGGAATCGGTTTGTGTTGCAAACCCAGCTGATGCGGGCGTCCGGTGTGGACTTCCGTGACGCGGCCAGCGGAATCAACACTGCCCACGAAGTGATTGCGGCCTGCATCCCGGTGAGTGGCCGCGACGCGACAGGGCGGGGTGAAGTGCAAGCTGATGCTGGGGGCGGCCGCCGTGTGGCCTCCAGGTCCCCCTGGGTCTCTGGCCCGGGCAGAGTCCCAGCCTGGGGGAGACGCCCGCCGCGGGGAGCCCGGGGGCGTGGGGCGGTGGCGGCGGCGAGGCCGGGAAGGACGCGGGGTGGGCAGGCGGCCGTGCGTGGCGCCCTCTGCCCCCGACGCCGCTGTCTGAGTGCCTCTGGCCCGGCCCCGCGTCCGCACACCCATCCTCACCCCTCACCCGCACCCGGCACCCGACTCCCCACTGCCCACTCCCGGCGCGCCCCCGCGGAGTCCGTCTCTCCTGGGTCCGCACTCTCCAGCAGCTCCCAGGAACTCAGAAGTGGTTGCTGTGTTTTCCGTAGTTCTCGACTGACCTTGTGCATTTCGAGCTTCTTTTGCTTGGTGTTTTTATCTGTCTCACCCACATCTCACGTCTCACCCACGGCCGATTCCCTCCCTGATTGCCGTTGCTTAAGGGGATTCCAGTGGGTGTGCTTTTTAAAAGCAGGTGAAGCAGCGTGAATCATTGTGTTGCAGTGCAGGAAGTGCATCCCTTTCCAGGCGTGGCTTCTGTGGTGATGCTGAGGGGGCCCGGTTTTTACGCATACTGCAGTAACTTTGAAGAAAAGTGGTGACTCTCCAAAGAAAAATGTAGATATGACATCACACAGTACTTTTATTTAAAATACATTGTTTATTTCCAGGAGCAGTTGTATTGTAAATCTGTACACCTGTTTGTTAAGGTTTCAGAAAGTATAACAATACGGTGCAAGAACACGGGGCATGGTGGCACACACTTGTAATCCCAGCACTCGGGAGGCTGAGGCAGGAGGATTGTTGCAAGTTCCAGACCAGTCTGGGCTACAAAGGGAGCCCCAGGCCAGCCTGAATCGCATAGCAAGACCCTGTCTCAAAAAGACAAAAAAAAAAAAAGTTAAAATCTGAGGATTTTTAAAAAAGTGCTTAAACTGGATTGGGAACTTGTACTTTGTAGGAGGCATTTGTATCAAGCTCATTATAGCCATTTTGTTAAATGGCTTATGTTAAATTGTATTTTCACTATTTGGGCATGTGATTTAGTCTTTTTGAGAGGATCTCACTATGCTTTGCAGGCTGGGCTTGGACTCCCAGGGATCTTCTCACTTCAGCCTGTGGAGTGCTGGGATCACAGGTGTGCGCCACCATGCCTGGCCTTTATCCTTTTCATATTTAATTTTTTATTGTCATGTTTTCCTATTATATATAAAGTAGGTCTAAATTAAAGGTTTTGTTTTGTTTTGTTTTGTACCAGGGATTGAACTCAAGATCTCGTGTTTGCCAAGCAGGCACTTTTGCCACTGAGCTAAGTCCCCGACCCCTAAATTAAAGTCTTGTAAGCAGTGATCTTCTCATGAGTGATGTTGGATGAAAGATCAGTTTCACAATTTATATATTCACTGTTTCACAAGCAAAGTTGGGACAGGAACAGCTTTGAGTCATTTGCTTCCAGAGTGGAAGAGTGTGTTTTGCGTCACCCACAGAATCTACATTTGTGAAAAGGTCAGCATAAGAACTCATAACCCTAGACACCTTCCTGTCCGGTCCTTTCTCTGTTCTAATCTTTCCCACCTGAAGTGTTTTCTTCTGTTCATTTATTCATTACTTCTTAAAACATGCTCCTGAGTTTTGGACATATCTTTTACTCCTGTGCTTTCTTGCTTCCTTGAAAGGCTTTTGTTTCTCTTCTTAATTCTAGATGTTACTCAAGACTCTACTGGGTTCTCTCTAAACCAGTACTTCAGCATTTTAAAACCCAAGGTATTCTCTAATAGGTCCAAATATCCAGAAGTGTCGCAGAAAATTAGTGTGTATTTGCAAATAAGCATTTTTCAAAGACAGAGGGTTTTTTTTCAGGTTCCGTGATCCTCAGGTACTCTGTAGTTATTATTGCTATTATTGAGTTTCCTTTGGTATATTGACCAGTCTAATGACTTCAGCTGTCACTATGCTGATTCCACACGTAAATCCAGAGCCTAGGTGTATCTTAATGTGAATGTCCCACCATTACTTCATCTTGTAAATGCAAAAGAAAATTTACTTTTCCCTCATTAAATTGTAAATGCAAAAGAAAATTTACTTTTCCCTCATTAAATTAGCTCTGTTGCCTCATAGTCACAAATGGCTTATCTTTTGTTTCTAAGATTTAAAATCTTACAGTTTTTCTTGACACCTTTCTCTCCTTATCCATTGTTGATTGTCAGCAAAGCCTGTGTTTCATTGTTCTATTTCTGTCTGCCTACTTCCAAATGTGGCTCACAGTAGCCCTCTTCTCCATTCTAGTACTATTAATTCAGACATTTTATTACTTTTTTGGCTTTGTTATTTGTAATGATTAAGTGAAATCTGTAAATCATTCTTTTCATCCAATTTGGCCTCCACCCAGCAATTCCCTAGTTATTTACTTAATATTGCCTTCATTTTTTACGGGGTTGGTCAACTCAACTCTCTTCCATTTACACCTCCATTATATTTACATGACCTCTAGTCTTCCTTGCTCTTTTCTCAGTTGATAACCTGTCTCACTTTACATCTATTTTTGTACTCTAGCTCTTGTTATAGCTAAATTTACTTTCAGAACACCTTGCATTTACTAGTATTGTCATTTGGTAACAATTAAACTTGTTAATTTTGTTACTGCTATTGTAAATTTTACCTGGTAGTTGTTTCTGGAGGAAGTATATTAAAATCTCTTAATTTGATCATAAAATTGTCTTCCCCTATGGTTCCCATTTTTGGGTTTTATAGTCTATATCAACGCAATGTTGATAGACATATTCATAATTGCTAATGACTGTGAGTGTAAATATACATGTAGGGGGGTTTGTTGATGTTTTGGAAGTACTAAGGATTGAACCCAGGGCCTTCACACTGAGCTACATCCCAGCCTGTTTTTAAATTTTATTTGAGAAATGATCTGAGTTGCTAGATTATCTGGGCTAGTTTTAAATTTGGCAGCCTGCTGCCTGAGCCTCCCAGAGCGCTGGGATTACAGGCCTGTTCGATGTTGCCAGGCTGATGATTGTGCCTTTTTTTTTTTTTTTTTTTTTGAGACAGGTTTTTGCTCTGTAGTTCAGGCTGACCTTGAACTCACTTTGTACCCCAAGCAGGCCTCAAACTCGTAGCTATCCTCTTGCCTCAGCCTCCCAAGTGCTGGGAGTACAGGCATGTGCCACCACACCTGGCCTGATGATTATATCTTTTTGAAACAATGCACAGTCCTCAGTGGTAGTCTAGGCTTAACATTGCTGTCTTCTGCTTCAGTCTTGGACACATTCAGTCACCTTGTCCTTGATGGTCTGAATATAAAAAGCTCATTTCTGTCTCTGGAGTTGCTGTTTCTTTCTGCCTAGAATTTTTTTCTCGCATTCTCAGTTTAATTCCCAGTAATTTAACAATTTATTAATTTCTGAATAATAATTTGCTTCCTCACTTGATTCAGTTCATCACTAAAATGTGAGTTCGTAACTTTTGACCATACATCTAAAATAATACCCTACCTCTTACTTTATTTTAATTCATAGCACTTCTCATTCCGATGATATTGTATTAGTTATTGTTAATGTTCCTTTTAATCATTATATAATACCATTACCTTAAATTTGTCTTGTGTGTGTTGTGTATTCGAGCATCTCAGACTCAATTTTTACCTCTAAATCTTGGTTACAGATTCTGCTGCTGCTGTATCTGCTGATCGTCAGTCTCGGTGATGGTTCATTTCCTTGCATGTTTTGTAATCTTTCTGTGTTAATGTTCAGTGCTCTTGCTTAGTGTGGGTGTCCCATTCCCATTGCCCTGGGCTTTGGCAGGGTCCTTGCTTGGTGGTTTCAGTTGAATGATGGGGTTGCCTGCACATCTGACCAGTTTTCATTGCGTAGCACCATGGGGGTAGTATGAGTAGATCCAAGCCTGAATGAAGTCCAACTTGTAGATTTCCCTTTATTGGTTTTGAGCATGGCTTGTTTATCCACAGGACTCAACTCTATTTAAGGAAATACTTTTTTTTTTCTCTTGGTTTTGAGATAGGTTTTCACTATGGAGTTCAGGCTGGTCTTAAACTCAGGGCAGTCCTCCACGTAAGCCTCCTAAATGTTGGGTTTACAGGCATGCACCACCATGCCAGGCCATGAAGTGTTTCTGTCTGGTGGGAGTTGGCAGGCTTTTCTGTTAATGTGGTTTATGACATTGTCTATAACTTACTTTATTTTAATTGCTCTGTAGTTCAGGCTGACCTTGAACTCACTTTGTACCCCAAGCAGGCCTCAAACTCGTAGCTATCCTTTTGCCTCCGAAGAGCCAAGCTCCGAAGAGCCAAGAAGGCAGATAGGCGTCTTCTGTGCAATTGAGTGTTTTTAAAAATAATACGTTGGGGCTGGGGATTTAGCTCAGCAGGCATAAGCGCCTGCCTTGCAAGCGCGTGGTCAGGAGTTCGATCCCCGGTACCGATAAAAAAAAAATTAATAATAATAATACGTGCATATGCAGTGTAGAAAGGAGATTTTTGGTTCACAGTGTTGAGTTTTTTTGTTTGTTTGTTTGCTTTGTCTTTTTGAGTCAGGGTTTCACTGTGAAGTTCAGGCTCACACTGTTGCCTAGGCTGGCCTTGAACTTGCAATGATTCTCCTGCCTCAGCCTCCCAGGTTCTGGAATTATAGGCATGCGCCACCACATCCAGCTTCAACAATGTTGTGTTCTTAATAATTATAATAGATTCTTTGTTCTTCTTTCTCAGTATTCTTATATCTTTTTCTCATAAAATCTCTGTAGGTCCTGCAGTAAAACTGTACTTGTTTGCTGGTATTTTACTGTTACTTGCTTCTTCCCATCTCATCTTTCTTAAATTACCACTTTTCGGGAGATTGGTTTTTTTGTGACAGTCTTACTATGTAGTTTAGGCTGGCCTTGAACTCTCCATATCACCCAGGCTTACCTCAAACTCACCATTATCCTCCTGACTCAGCTCTGCCAGTTCTGGGATTATAGGCATGTGCCACCATACCTGGCTTGTCTTCATGGCTTTAACTGTTTGAGAATGTCATGTATTTGTAATATTACTGTTATGATCTGTTTGTCTCCCCACAACCTATGTTGAAATCCTAACACTTAAGGTGAAGGTATCAGGCTGTAGAGCCTTTGGGAGGTGATTAGGTCATGAGTGGGATTAATCCGATTTTTATTTTGTTTTTGTTTTTGTTTTTTTTTTATCGGTACCAGGGATCGAACTCACGACTGCCTGCTTGCAAGGCAGGCGCTTATGCTGCTGAGCTAAATCCCCAGCCCCTAATCCGATTTTTAAAGAGAGACTCAAGAGAGCAAACTAGTTCCCTCTACCAAGTGAAGAAACAGCTGGAAAGCACCATCTGTGAATCAGAAAGCAGTCCCTAACCAGACACTGAAGCTGCTAGTGACTCAAATCTTGTACTTCCCAGCTTCCAGCATGGTAGTATTTTGTTACATCAGCCCAAATGGATCAAGACATACAACATGAAGCCTTTTTCCGATTGGCTTCTTGCACATAGTAATATTGTTTCCTCCATGTCTTTCAACATATTGATAGCTTATTTCTTTTTACCACTGAATGTTCCATTGTCAGTATATACCGCTTACAATGTCTGTGGAGAAAATCTAGTGTATGTAGGATTCATACTATCTGCGGTTTCAGGCATCCATTGGGAGTCTTGAAATGTATCCCCTGTGGATATGAGGGGACTGCTATGTCCCATTTTATCCATGCACATACCGAGGGACCTCTTGGGTACTTCAAAGTTTAGCATTTATGAATAAAACTGTTATAAATATTCATATACAAGGTGTAAGTATGGACATAAGTCTTTAACTCCTTTGGGTAAATGCCAAGGAGCACAGTTACTGGACTATGTGATAAATGTATGTTTATTTTTGTAAGAAACTGCCACACTAGTCTCCACAGTGGCTGTACTGTTTTTCATTCCATCAGCAATCAGAGTTCCTGTTCCTCCAGGTTCTCCCCAGTGTCTGGTGGTGGCAGCACCCTGGTTTATGGCCTAATAGTGTATAGTGGTATCACACTGGTGTTTGAATTTGCATTTTCTTGAGGATATATGCAGAAAGCCAACCTGCTACAAACACCTAACCAGAGGGAACAGGCAGAGATTAAAGGACAGGACAGATAATTTTGAAAGAGACGCCAGGGGACTCTTCCCTCTAGTGGACAAAGAGGCCTGAGCATCAGGTTCACCTGCCTATTCAGCTTAGGCAGTGGAGCAAGCAATTAGGTTAATGGAAAAGTCATCTGTTTTTCATTATTTGTAAAATGTGCCCAGGTAAGTATTTCCCTAAACAAGATCTCAGCTGTGTAGACTTCGGCCCTGAAACTTGCAAGGCCAGCATGCTGGCACATTGCTAGAGGGAGAACAGCTTGGTGTTCTCTCCTTCCTGTCCACAGGGAAGGTCAACTGGGCCTCGATCCTTTTGACTAGTGTCCCGCAGACTTATAATGTGGTACATCTTTTCCTAAGCTTCAGTGCATATTGGGAACCCGGCTAAAAGTCTTTATTGTCAATATCAGGAACCCCGTCAAGAATCCCAATAGTCAATATTGGGAACCCAGCCAAGAATCTCAATTATTTGTCTCTAGAATACCGTGAGAAAAATAAAAAATAGAGACAGTTTATCTGAAGACTCCTACTCTAGAGGGCATAGATAATCGTGTGTTTGAAATGTCTTGTCCTTGAGTATAATCCTCAGATGGCTTAAGGCATAGATGATCTTATGTTTAGAAGTGTCTTGTCCTTGAGTATAATCTTTAGATGACTTATAAGGCATAGATGATCTTGTGCTTGGAAGAGTCAATGGGAAATCCTAGATGGGTGGTATCAACAGTCCCAATCCTTTCTTTCCTCCCATAGGGACATTCGCAAAGCCAGTCACTGTGAATTTGTGATCCCCAACTAGTGTGCTTTGTATGTTTTACGCTATAGATCTGTTTGCTCATCTTTCACTAACACACTGTCTCAGTGGTAAGTAAGCAAGCCTGGAAGTCAGATAGTGTCATCCTAGCTTGTTCTTCTCCTTCAATATTTTGTTGGCTACTCTGGGTCTTTTGCTTCTCCATATAAACTTTAAGGTAAATTTGTTGATGTTGACAAAATAAATGGCAAGGATTTTGATTGAAATTATGTTGCATCTGTAAATCAAGTTGGGAAGAACTGACATCTTGACAATATTGAGTCTTCCTACTTGTTACTGTGTGGTGAATCCAACAAATAGCTTCCATGCTGTTTTGTACGACAAGCAATGAATTGTAAAGCGTACATCCAATGGTAAATGAAAAGCAGTTGCATTTATTGAAGATCACAGGAGGATGTGCTCAGGGAAGGTCTGAACCAACAACGGAAACGAAAAGGGTGACATGAACAGAAAGTGGTGTTCTATAACAGTAGGGACAAAAAGCATAGCATAGCACACAGATTAATCAGGCTTTCAGATTTTTAAAGGGAGTACCCCCTAATCCGTCTGCCGCTCTTTGGGTCTCTAGGTAAGATTGGCAGGAATGATTGACAGGGTGCAGAGTCATCTCAAGTGCTTCAGTGAGCATATTTTTCCAATAATTGTCTGATTAAATTATAACATGAGATGCAGTTCATATTTATTCATAAAGTCCAGGTGGGGAACAAGTTATTGAAGATCAGGCCGAGAGATCTAACTGCATGCACTCTAGCCTGGAACTTCAGGGAGTTCCTCGGTCTTTGTTCTTGAATTTGCTGCTTTTCTCATAACAGTGAAAGGGGGATTGGGCCTGGATTGCGGCCCAAACTCAGGTTGGTAGAGCGTGGTCTTCCAGCCACAGTGTGTTATCTGTACCACTATGCATGCACATGGGTTATCTCTATATTTAGTTCTTTAGTTTCTTTCAGTGTTTTGTACTTTTTCTCGCTTAGAGCTTGTACACATTTTGTTAGATTTATACCTAAGTATTTTCATTGGGGGGATTGTAATTTAAATGGTAGTGTGCTTTGTTTTGAATTTCATTTGTTCATTATTGGTATAGAAGAAAACTTTTCCATATTAACTTTTTGTCCTTGTAATCTCCTAGTTCCAGAAGTTTGTATTTGTTGATTCTCTTGTATTTTCTATCATGTCATCTACAACTAAACAGAATTTTATTTCTTTCTTCCCATTTATATATCTTTTATTTCCTTTTTGTGTCTTCATGCATTAAGACTTGTGGTACAGTGATAAAAAGCAGTGGTAAGAAGGGACATCTTGACTTGTTCTTAATCTGAGTGAGAAAGTTGTTAATTTTTACTCTGTGATATGATACTGGCTATAGGATTTTTTTCTTTTCAGGGTTTTGTTTGTTTACATTTACTTAGGTTTTGGTAGTGTATATCAAGTTGAGGAAGTTCCCTTCTATTTTCAGTTTATTGACAGTGAATGTGTGTTGGTTTTTGTCAAATGTTTTTTTCTGCAGCTATTGATAGACTAATAAATTATTCTTTTTTAGCTTACTGATGTGATAAATTATGTTCATTCATTTTCATAGATTGAGCTTGTCCTGTATACATTCTATTGTATTTTTAAAAAATGGGTATAATCATTATGTATTACAAGCATATCCTGATAAAAATTTTAAAAAAGAAAGATAGGTAAACTAAAATGTCTTTGAATCTGTCTACTTTGTCGATTTCTGCTCTTTATGTTATCAGCTAAGCTAATATATGAGTTTAAAGTATCTTAAAGGATTTTGGATGTGAAGGGCCCAGAAGAAAAGAAGCATAAACAGGCCTAGGGAGTACAGATATGAACGACCTTAGGTAACTTTGATTCTGTCCCAAACTTGCAGTAAAAAAAAAAAAAAATACAATTATTTACCTTGTCATCTCTCTGCCCATCTTGATTTCTTCTATCCTACCTCAGTACTACCCAGTTTTTCTTTTTATTGACTGTATACTGAAAGGTGAATTATTTTCTATTAGTTTAAAATCTATATAAGTCATATTGAAACAATCCTTTTTGAAACAATTTGCTAAATTAGTTAAAATAGTCATATATTTTATCTTTTACCCAATTTTGATTTTACCTTTTTTTTATTCTATTTTAGGTAAGACCATGATTTACGGCATTTCATAAATGAAGCATTGAGGAATGAAATGAGATAATGTCATACAGAAAATAAATGATAGTTAAGTTATGTCTATTAGTTTGACCATAGATATATATATTTACCTCCTTAGTAATGCGAGAAGTCTTTGTGGAAAGCAGAGAAGCAAGCAGCTGCATTTTGTGTGCTCTCCTGGACATTACTGGTGGATAAGCCATAGCAGTCTACAAAGAGGTTTTCACACAAGCAGGATAAGATGTAAATGGACCAAAAGTGAAGCGTATTCCTGCAGTAAGCACTGTTACACTCCAAGCAACCATGGTTTACATACTGGCATTTGGAAACTTAGCACTTCTGCTCCCAAGGGACTTACAAAAGTGAGCACTCGTATGTCTCGTATTAAAAGTACTTTGAATTCTGTTTCAAAGGCTGTTTTTGGCAGTCAAAATGAAATGATTTCACGTTTAGCTCAATTTAAGCCAAGTTTTCGAATATTAAGAAAAGTATCAGATAGTGGCTGTTCAAAAGAGAAAAATACTGAAGAAGCCATCAAATCTTTGAAAAAATACAGTGACGACAAATCAACAGAAAAGAGTCCTTTTGCAGAAGAGAACAATCACCTGATAGATAAAGAAGATATAGGTAAACAAAGCCTTTTTCGTTACACAAGTCATATAACCACAAAATTTGGGGAATCGTTCTACTTTTTGTCAAATCACATTAATTCATACTTCAAGCGTGAGGAAAAAATGTCTCAAAAAAAAGAAAATAAGCATTTTCAGGACAAAGCAGAACTCGAAAGTGGAAACGCCGAAGAAGGGAAACCCAGTTCTTCGGGTGCTGGCATCCTGCCTGGTGAGCCAGGCTTGCATTCTTCCATAGGTACCATGGCCAAGCCTGTGGGCCCAAATGGGGTATCGGAAGTTCTTCCAGTTTCCACTAAACAGAGCATCGCTAACTTTCTTTCTCGCCCCACGGAAGGTGTTCAGGCTTTAGTAGGTGGCTATATTGGTGGACTAGTCCCTAAGTTAAAGTATGACTCCAAGAGTCAGACAGAAGAACAAGAAGAGCCTGCTAAAACTGAGCAGGCTGTCAGCAAGGACAAAAGTGCGGAGGAGAAAAAGCGTTTATCTCTTCAACGGGAAAAGGCAAGTTGTTACTCAGTATGGTTTAAATTGTATTAATTGTGTCAAATGTGTAAGTTTCATTTCCTAATGAAACATTAACCATTAAAGTGTCATATTCTAATCACAAATATTTAATGTGTCTTTGTAGATTATTGCAAGAGTGAGTATTGATAATAGAACCCGGGCATTAGTGCAGGCATTAAGAAGAACATCAGACCCAAAGCTCTGCATTACTAGGGTTGAAGAACTGACTTTTCATCTTCTAGAATTTCCTGAAGGAAAAGGAGTAGCTGTCAAGGTAATTTCTGACTTACTTAATCAGGTTTTCCCTTGCGCTAAAATACTAAGTTTTTGTTTTAAAATTTTTGTGATTTTTATCATATATGTAATTATGTATTCAGTAATTGCATCATTTATTCTATAAATCATGCTATTGCTACTAATGTCTATATTTTCAGGTTAAATATTTATAAAATAGGAATGTCAGTATATTTATTAAATTGCCTAATGGCTGCCAAGTTTTTAATTGCAATGTCAGTGTTTATATTGTATAATTACTCTTTTAAGACAGGACATAAAATTCATATATGGAACCAGTGCTAGATTTAATTTTGTGGGCATTTCATGTTTGAAAGCCTAAACTTTTGATGACCTACTTGTGTTAAATTTAATTATACAGTTTCATTCTTGATTGATAAAAGCAACAAAATATTTTTCCTCTCAATATAGGAAAGAATTATACCATATTTATTACGACTAAGACAAATTAAAGATGAAACTCTTCAGGCTGCAGTTAGAGAAATTTTGGCTTTAATTGGTTATGTGGATCCCGTGAAAGGGAGAGGAATCCGAATTCTCTCAATAGATGGAGGAGGAACAAGGTAAGGTTAGAAAACTGACTTCTAAAAACTACAGATGGCAGTTCAGCTGTAGGAGTCTTTAAAAATTGATTTGATAAAATTGTGTCATTATAAAATCTAAATTTTAAAATAAGACATGAAATCACGTTTTCTGTTTGTAACTTCAAGTCTCAACAACTCTGTCATATGCTTGAGTCACCTCATTTTGATTTAGTTTATTATTTATATTTTAGTTTGACCTTTTTAGACCTTTTTGTTAATTTAGAAGCTTATCAACCATTATTCTTCTAAAATCTGGGCGGTGTTTTATAACTTCAGCTTGTTTTCTTATGTTTATCTTGACCGTATTAGTTAACTGAGCCTTTAAGGAGGCGATGGCTAGCACAGGTGTGTCATTAACGTCCTTGCTCCACGTGTTTGGTACCACAGGAAATGCATTCCTTCGTCAGGAGATAATTTCACTGTCAGTCTTCATTTTTACTTCTGGCAGTCCACTCGTACTTACTCGGTCATGGTTTATCTAATTTCTGCCATTGTGTTGCTTAGATTGATGGCTTGGTTTTTTGAAACTTTTCTCTCACAGTTTCTAGCTTGGGCTTTAGTTCCTGCCATCTCTGTCCTGACCTCTGAGACTTACAGGCTGTGCCCTGCCTACTGTTTTTTCCTTTAACTTTTCTGATTTTGTTCTTTATACCTGCCTTGCCAATCACACTTCCCTATTCTTTATGTTTTGTTAAATTCCCCAGTCTCACCTGTCACCTAAGTCCTTTACAGTGTGACACTGGTGTGAAAGAAGGATTGAGTGATAAAAGGTGATTTAAAAATTGAGGAACAGGACACTAAAGTTCTAGAATGGTGGCAATGGGAATTTTGCAGGAGGAAGGAAAGATACACAAAAATTGTTTTGAAAAAGTAGGGAGACTAGATATACAATAACTAGGACAAAATCATTCTAAATATAGCGTCAGTGAGGGATTGGGATAGAACGCCAGAGACAGGAAGTAAATGGTATTGGCAAAGAGTTCTTGGTTTAGGCATGTTGGATGTAAGGTTACATGCTGCTGCATAGAAGTGCTCAAATAGCAAAAAAGCCAATATTTTAGAAGATCCCAGTGGATGTTTCTTAGAAAAGTAAAATAACCCAGGAAGGTGTGCATCAGTATTATATAAAGTGGTAATGAATTATGGAAAATCATTATAGTTAACAAAATCAGTTCCACATGATGAGAGTAAGGAAAGCAATAATTAAATGAGTAAGGAATTTCCTGAAGGAGCAGGAAGAATCCTCTTTTGCGTTCCAGAGGAGGAAAAAAGTGACATGGAAAAATAAAAAAAAATTTATTGAGTAGTAATGGGAACTTAAAAAAAATAAAGCCAAGTAAAAGAATATAGCCTAAAAGTGGCATTGTAAAGAAGGATCCTGACTGTTTGTAAGAAGTAAGAAATACCTAAGCACAGATCTAAAAGAAGACCATTGAGGGACATTCAGAAAGCTAAAATGAGAGAGGTATGGTGAAAAGACATTTGTGACTAATACTTTATCTGATAGGATAAGAGTTTTATTGGTCATAGAGGGAAGAAATTTGGGAAAATCTAGGAGTATGTTAGGGTGAAGGTAAGTTAGGATCGGTGATCCTCTGGTGGAGGTGATGCTGTCCCATAGAGGACACTTGGCATTGTCTAGAGATGTTTTTGCTGTCACACGGGAGTACGTTCACTTACATCTCATTCGAAGGGAGCAGTGGCTGCTGAATACTCTGACCCATACAGCATCTCCCTAAAGCAAGGATTTAGCCACCCAGGGAGTGAGAGCACTGCTGTTGAGGACCTGTGGGGTAGGGACGTGTGCGCAGATAGCCAGAGAGGGAGGTTGGTGTGGAAGGCGGTGGGTCTGAGGACTATGAGTAAAAGAAACCAAAATACACGTTTGTGTGTGTGTCCGCGTGCGCAAACGAGCGACAACTTGTAGTACAGTGTTATGCAAATAACAACCTGGCAAATAAATATATATATGTAATTTTTTTAAAACTCATTTTGAATTAATTTACAAATACTTCATTTTCCCCGATTATAATATTTATATATATTATATAATATAATATTTATATATTAATATATAAATGTAATATTTTCCCCTGATTGTATAAGTAATTAGAAAAACTTGAATGGAAAAGAAAACAGAAAAAAATCCAGAGCTAAAAGCGTCAAGATTATTTTAATATTGTCATCAATGTTTTCTGTGTGATGTATACCGAAAAGATAATAGAGATCTCATTGTTAAATATGTTTTATTTGGTATTATCTTTTTCTTTCTTTCTTTTTCTTTTTTGGTGCCACGGCTCACAACCATGTACTTGCAAGGCAGGCGTTTATGCTGCTGAGCTAAATCCTCGGCCCTTGGTATTATCTTTAATTCTTTATTTGCCACCTTAAATTAATGTTATAAGAACATAGGTGACTCACTGTATTGGTAAGAGATGGAATCAATGCCTGTCATTCCAAAGCTAATGAGAAATTTTAAATGTTTTCTAGAGTTGAGTTTGTTTGTTTGTTTGTTTGTTTTGAGATGGGATCTCACTGTGTAAGTCAAGCTGACCTTGAACTGACTACATAGCCCAGGCTGGGTACAGTGATCCTCCTGCCTCAGCCTCCTGAGTGCTGAGATTATAGCATGCACTAGCATGCCTGGCTAGCGTTGAGATGTTTTTAAAAAATGTATCAGCACATTGTTGTATTAGTGTTTTTTAAAGATACTAATATAAATGTTTAAATGTGCTGCCATTGCACAGATTTTATAGCCTTTAGATTCTAGATTTTCAACAGTGATTCTCAGTTTCAGTCAGGCAGTCATAATTTATATTATTAGTTTTCATGTCAGCATATAGGCTACAAAGGCAGTTTATAGAATTATTTGATTCAGTAATTTGAATTAATATTCCTCGAGACAGGAATTCCCACTTTGCATTTAATCTTTTCTACAGGGGTGTGGTTGCTCTTCAGACTCTGCGGAAATTAGTTGAACTAACTCAGAAGCCAGTTCATCAGCTCTTTGATTACATTTGTGGTGTAAGCACAGGTAATTATCCACAGCACCAAAGCGGTGCATGATAGCAGCACCTTAAGCGAAAGCACACTAAACAATTGGCCTTAATGTCAAGGGTCAGTCTCTGAAATGATGGGTGTTTCGTGTGTTTATGATGATAATCCTTTAGTTTGCTTAATGAACTTTTAAAAATCTTTATTAACATTCAAAAATAAATTTTATGTGCTTTTATAGTATGTTTTGAGTAAGCCACTGTGGTTGGACAAATTACTGTTGTTTTATGAAATTGTCATCATAAAGAGAATGATAAAATGGAAGGAAGATAAGTACTTACTGTATTTGACCCAATAAAAAATCTAAGATAAGATTTTACCCTTTTGCGAGGTTTGTCTCTCAGTGAATTTTTATTTTTTTGAAATCAGAATTTAAATCGATAAAATTTGAGAATTGCATTTTATAAAGCTACTTTTACATACTGCTAGTGGTATACATATAGTAAGATTTTGTTTGTATAGAAAGAATTAACAATTCAGTTTGTTACTTTGAATTTTACTGTTTGACCTGGTAATTTCTCACTTCATGCTAGTTTACATTCATAGTTTTTTTTTTTAATGGAAAAAGGTAAAACAAAATTTCATAGTAATAATAACATTAGTTAATAGATTACACGTTGTTATCTTTAAAGTAGTTGCTCAGGGTACAAGATATGGGCATAAAAATTTCTCAGTCTGTATTAACACAAACATTTTTAATGAATGAAGAGACACTAATAGTATCACTGACTTGCATTTTTTTCCCTTTTCCCTACTATCCTTTCCTCTTTTACCTGAGTTCCTTTTTCCTTTTAAAGAATTTCTTCCCATTTCACAATGTCTGTTGTATGTTTCAGAATTTACTTACTCTTTTACTTTCTCCTACCAGGGAGACAGTACGATGTTTATACATGTGAGTCTGATTTATTTCACTTATGAGTATGGTATCAAGTTGCATCCATTTACCTATAAGAGTCTCAAGGTTATCCATCTTTGTGGCTGAGTAGTACTCCATTGTGTAAAAATTCTACATGTTTTTTAATCCATTCCTCAGGTGATAGGCATCTGGGTTGCTTTCAAGATTGAGCTACCACAGATTATACTGCTGGAAACATAGGTGCACATATCACTATGGTACAGTGTTTTTAATTCTTCTGGGAAGATACCCAGAAAAGAAATAGCTGGGTGGAATAGGACCTCTAATCCTAGTTTTTTGGGAATCTCCACACTGATTTCCAGAGTGGTTGCAACAGTCTACACTCTTACCAACAGTGGAGAAGAGTTTCCTTTTCCCTACAACCCCTCCAATATTTGTTATTGGTTGATTTTTTTTTTTTTCTGTTTGGTACTGGGGATCAAACACAACCTGGCACTTGGCCAGGCATGCGCTTAGGTCACTGAGCTAAATCCCCAGCCATTGGTTGATTTCTTGATGGCATCCATTCTTTCTGGAGTGAGATGGAATCTCAGTGTTGTTTTAATTTGTATCTGTCAAATGACCAGTGATGTTGAACATTTTTTTCATATATTTATTTGCCATTTGTATTTCTTCATCTGAGAAGTGTGTATTCATCTCAGAATGCCCATTTTGGATAGGGTCTGTAAGTTTAGGGGTTTTTTTTTTTTTGCAGTTTTTTATATGTTTTAGATGTCAGTCCTTTGAGGAATGGTTGGTTAAAATTTCCCACTCTGGATTGTCGTTTCTCTTTGTTGTTGATCGCTTTTGATGTGCAAAATCTAGTAAGATGAGATTCCAGTTGTTGATTCTGTGAAGTATTTCACTTGATAGACTTCATACCCTTTTCTCATTCTTTTAAGTTACAACAGTAGTTCTAAAGATGGCTACAAACAAAATAAAGTGATTTATCTACATCATTAGTTTTGAACATGACCAGTATTCCCCAAAGGGATGTTAATTGAGCTCGGTTGTCATTACTAACTGGGAGCAATTACAGGGATGATCTAAAAACCTGAGGAATTCATTAGTGTATGGAATCATTAGAACACTACTTAGGATAGAAGATGTTGGATTAAAGTAGTATGGATTTCTTTAAAGAGATGCTCAATGGTCTTAATATGTTGAAAATGTGACTCAAAATAGGAAAAGATAGGTAGATCCCAAGTCAACTTAACTCCAGAAACTTCTTAGAGAGACATTTCCCATGACTATAATCTTTTGGAAATATTACCTTGATTATTTCTCTTACATTTGGAATGGTCCTAGGAATTCAAACATTTAAACATATTAGAAGCTAACTTCTTGCTTTGACTCCATTGTTAGAGAAAGCTCAGTAAAAAGAATCTCACCTGAGATTCATTTATGAAGTAAAGGATCAGTTTATGTAATATGTACATTTTTTTACAGTGTATGTTTTTCATTGTGTTTCATTTATACTGATGTTAGCTTGTGGTGTGGTAATTTTCTTTTTTCGTTTTTTATATTGTTTGCAACTGTGCTCTTTATAAAGTTAGTACAGTATATATTAGTTTAAAGATGTAATAACTTAGTAATAAAGTTAATTCAGTTTTTAAATATCTATCATCTAGTATTTTAAAAAGTAACATATTTGCAAGTTTTTTGTTAATTAGAAAATTTCTACAAATTAAAAAATAATTTCTAACATATAAGCTATAGCATTGTATTTTTAAAACATAACTTGTCTGATCTTTTACTGGTATACCAATTATAGTAAAATAAGTTAAACATTCAGACTGTGTTATGGTAGTGATGTCTTGTTTTTCCTTTGTGTTTTGTTGCAGTCTCATTGGGTGGTAATAATGAGCAGTAATGAGCAGATTTTTGCCCTGTCCTATGGGCTCTCCATACCCCAAAGCTTTCTCGTTTCTTTCCTTCAGGGTTAGGCCAATTAATCACACTAGGTGGCAGTGTGTCCTAGCAATTATAGCTAGTAGATGAGATGTTTATTTAAAAGGAATCACAGAGTAACTGATTTCTTTAATTACATTGGTTCTAGGACCAACCTGAAGTAGTAATTGTTTATTAAATCCGTGAGTTTTCAATATACTATATTCAGTGACTAAAACTAAGTAATTTATTAATGTCTGGCCATTGTCTACCGTGATCTCTGACTTACATATATTATTTAATTTAGTGTTGCAACATTTTAAAATATTTTTAAAGTGTTATCATCATCATTTTGGGGTAGCATTTAGCTGACCTTTTTGGGACCCAGTAAAAATTTTTACATGTGTTAGCTTAGTACAAAGAACTTAATGCATTTTAGTTATTGTTTATCCCCATTTTATTTATTTTTATTAGTGCATATTTACAGTACATGGTTACCTTCCTTGTGTGGAGTTGGTACGTGTATATAGCACACCTTAATTTCTTTTTTCATCCCCTTCTTTTCCCTGTCCTCTCCCTAGTGTTAAGTGAAGAAAGTCAGATACACAAGCGTAAATATTGCATGGATTCTGATATATGAGGAAACCCAAATTATAAAGAAAGAGTGAAATAAGAGATAGATAACAGTTGCTAGGAAGATAGATCTTTATCCCCATTTTACATTTGAGAAAATTGGGACTTGAGAAATTAAGTCATCTGTCCCAGGTGAGGTGGCTAGAATTTAAGCCAGGTCGGTGACTCAGATCTTACAGACATAAGTGCAAGTAACATCAGTGCCAGTAAAAGCTAACAATTCTTTCTTTCAGGTGCCGTGTTAGCTTTCATGTTGGGGTTGTTTCATATGCCACTGGATGAATGTGAGGAACTTTATCGAAAATTAGGATCAGATGTATTTTCACAAAACGTCATTGTTGGCACAGTCAAGATGAGTTGGAGCCATGCATTTTATGACAGCCAAACATGGGAAAAGATTCTTAAGTAAGTTATGATTGTTCTTTTTAAAAATGTTCCTGTTAGCTGGGCATGATGGCACACACCTGTAATTCCAGCTCTCAAGAGGCTGAAGCAGGGGAATCGCTGTGAATTCAAGGCCAGCCTGGACTACATAGTGAGATGCTGTCTCAAAAAAACAAAAACACACAAAAAAGATCTTATTGTGTATGTGTATTATAATTTGAAAAATTGAAGAATTTATTAATCCTATGAATTAGAGATAACTACTGTTATTATTTTGATGAGTCATATTCTAGTCACAGGTCCTTGAGTTCATACATGTATGATTTGTGTGTAAAAGCATTGTTTTTAAAATATGAGACTGTACTGTACATAGACAATAGTTGTATCTTACTGTTTTTACTTAATGTGTTATAACTTTTTCTCATTATTAAAAAACATTTTATGATTTAAAATTCTTTCTAAATACTACAAAGCCAAAAATACAAGGATAACGTAGAAACTTAAAAATCAAGCATGATCCAATTACTCCAAGCAGTAGACCTTACTGTATGTCCCCTGGTCTTGTCTAGATTGTATCTATTTGTATATATGTTTTGTGTAGCTAAAATTTTATTGTAATTGTAAATTTATATCCTTTCCTTTTTTTCCAAATTCTTAAAAATTTCTTGATGCATTTTTAAAGACTACGCCACATTCCACTGGTGGTACAGTTCTTTCTTAACCATTTCCATTTAGGATATTTGTGGACATTTATATTGTTCTTAAGTTTTTGTGTTTATGAACAGTGCTGTGATGGGAAACTTTAGATTTCTGTTCACATTTCAGAATATACCAATATTGATAAGATGCATATTTATCGATTCAAATATTGGTGTCTTAATAATGTGGGAATAGAGAATATATAGAGAAAACAATGAAAGTAAGCAATAATCCAACTAGGAACAGAACCACTGTTAAGCTGGGTGTGGTGGTGCACACCTATTATCCCAGCACTCAGGAGGCTGAGGCAGGAGTATTGCTGTGAGTTCAAGGCCAGCCAGAGCTACAGAGTTGATTTTAAGGCCAGCCTGAGCTGCATGGTGAGGCCCTGTCTCAAAAACAGCAAAAGCAAAATAACAACTAAACATTAATGTTTTTGTCTAGATTTCCTACAAATAAGTGTGTGTATATGGATTTTGTTTGTGTAATCATTCACTTTTTTTTTTTTTGGTACCGGGGATCAAACTCACGACCACGCGCTTGCAAGGCAGGCGCTTATGCCGCTGAGCTAAATCCCCAGCCTATCATTCACTTTAAACATTGGGGTGTTAACGTATATGTAGTTTGGTATCCTGCATTTTTATTTAGCATTATCACAAATTATTGCTTATGTCATTAATATTTTTAAAACATTTTAA
>PVJX010025179.1:0-27221 GCA_004027295.1 Dolichotis patagonum | reverse complement strand
GGTTTTCTTTTCACTCTGATGGTGATTTATTTTAAAGTGCAGAAACTTTTCAATAATACGAGATCCCAGTTGTTGATTCTCTGAATTGTTTCCCGTGCAATTTGTGTTTTGTCCATGAATTCTCTGCCTACCCCTATGTCTCCAAGATTTCTACCTACCTTATCTTCTAGTAGATTTGGTGTTTTGTGTTAATATTTAGGTCTTTGATCCATTTAGACTTTAGTTTTGTGCATGGTGATAGGCATGGATCTAGTTTCAGTCTTCTGCATGTGGAGAGCCAAGTTTTCCAACACCACTTATTAAAGAGGCTATCCTTCCTCCAGTGAACATATTTAGCCCCTTTGTCAAATATTAGGTGGTTGAGTGTCTTTGTACCTATACTTGCATCTTCTAATCTGTTCCATTGTTCCTCAGGTCTATTTCTATGCCAATACCATGTTGATTTTATCACTGTGGCTTTGTAGTACAGTTTCAAGTCAGGAATTGAGATGCCTTCTGCCTTGCCTTTATTGCCCAGAATTGCCTTTGCTATTCTAGGTTTCTTCCAATTCCAAATGAATTTTAGGAGTGTTTTCTCTAGATCTGTGAGGTATGTCAATGGTATTTGGATTGGGATTGCGTTAAATCTGTATAACAGTTTTGGGAGTATGGCCATTTTTACAATGTTGATTCTTCCTAGCCAAGAGCATGGAACGTCTTTCCATTTTCTAATATCCTCTTCAATATCCTTTTTTAGCATAGTATAATTTTCAGTATATAGGTCTTTTACATTTTTAGTTAGGTTGATTCCTAAGTACTTCATTTTTTTAGATCTTATTGTGAAGGGCGATATTTCCATAATTTCTCTCTCGGTGAGATTCTTGTTTGTTGTACAGGAATGCTATTGATTTTTGAGCACTGACTTTGTATCCAGCTACACTGCTGAATTTGTTGATTACCACTAGTAGTCTTTTAATGGACTTTTTTGGGTCTTCTATATAGAGTATCATGTCATCTGCAAATAGTGATAATTTAACTTCTTCCTTTCCTATCTTTATTCCTTTATTTCCTTCTCTTGTCTGATTGCCCTGGCTAGTGTTTCCAGAAATATATTGAATAGGAGTGGTGATAGTGGACATCCTTGTCTTGGTACTGATTTTAAAGTGAAAGTTTTTAGCTTCTGTCCATTTAGTATAATATTGGTTGCTGGTTTGTCATAGATGGCCTTTAAAGTTTGAGGTAGACACCGTGTATTCCATGTTTCTGAAGGGTTTTTATCATGAACAAGTGTTGGACCCTATCAAAAGCTTTTTCTACATCTATTGAGATGACCATGTGGTTTTTGTTTTTGGCTCTGTTGATGTGGTGTATTACATTTATTGATTTGCATATGTTAAACCATCCCTGCATTCCTGGAATGAACCCCACTTGGTCATGATGTATAATCTTCTTGATGATTTGCTACATTCTGTTTGCTAATATTTTACTGAGAATCTTTGCATCTATGTTCATTAGTGAGATTGGCCTATAGTTCTCCTTTTTGGTTGGGTCTTTGTCTAGTTTTGGTATCAGAGCAATACTTTGTCCAGGAATGATTTAGGGAGGATTGCTTTCTTTTCAATTTCATTGAAGAGTTTAAGTAGTATTGACATCAAGTCTTCTCCAATTTTCTTGTAGAATTCAGCTGTGAATCTGTCAGGACTTGGACGTTTCTTTGTTGGTAATTTTTTTATTACGTTTTCAATTTCAGTAGCTGATATTGGGTTATTCCAAATTGCTATATCTTCTTGGTTGACCTTTGGTAGTTCATATGTTTCTAGAAATCTGTCCATTTCCTCTGTGTTTTCTTCTCTATGTGAGTAGAGATTTTTCAATGTAGGTTTTTATGATCTTTTGAATTTCCATAGGATCTGTAGTAATTTCTCCCTTTTGGGTCCTTATTGTGTGAATTTGGGTTTTTTCTTTTTTTTTTTTAATAAGGTTAGCTAGAGATTTGTCAATTTTGTTTATTCTTTCCAAAAACCAGCTTTTTGATTCATTAATTCTTGTGTTTTTTTATAGGTTCAATTGCATTGATTTCTGCTCTAATCTTTACAATTTCCTCTCTTCTATGAGCTTTAGATTTAACTCGCTCTTCTTTTTCTAGAAGCTTGAAATGAAGCATTAGATTGTTTATTTGTGCTCCTTCTGTTTTCTTGATATGACAATTTATTGCTATAGATTTCCCTCTTAAGACCACTTTCATTGCATCCCACAGATTACAATTGGTTGTTTCCGCATTTTCATTGAATTGTAGGTATTGCTTTATTTCTTCTTTAATTTCATCTGTAGCCTATTGGCTGTTCAAAAGGTTGTTATTTAATTTCCATGTACTTATGCCAGTTTTGCAGTTTCTTTTGCCATTAATTTCCAATTTCAATGTGCTATCATCAGATAGCATGCATGGGACAATCTCAATACCTTTGCATTTACTTAAAAATGTTATGGGATAATATATGGTCTATTTTGGAGAATGTCCCATGGGCAGCTGAGAAGAAGGTGTATTCTGATGTGGTTGGGTGGAACACTCTGTAAACATCTACTAAGTCCAATTGCTCACCAGAATGATTCAGTTCTATTATTTCTTTGCTGATTTTTTGCCTAGTTGATCTAACGCTTTGTGACAGTGGTTTGTTAAGGTCACCTGTAATAATTGTGTTCTTGTGTATTTGGTTTTTCATCTCGTTTAGTATCTGTCTTATGTAGTTGGGTGCTTCTGTGTTTGGTGCATATATATTTATAATTGTTAGTTCTTCCTCTTGAATTTTTCCACTTATGAGTATGTAGTGACTTTCTTTGTCTCTTTTAATCATTTTAGGTTTGAAGTTCACATTGTCTGCAAATAGAATAGTTACCCCTGCTTTTTTCTGGGTTCCTGTTGCATGGAATACTGTTTTCCATCCTCTGACTTTTAATCTATGAGTTTCTTTTTGAGTCAGATGCATTTCTTATATACAGCATATTGTGGGACCCTGTTTCTTGATCTATTCTGTCAACCTGTTTCTTTTGATATGTGAATTGAGCCCATTTACATTTATAGATATCACTGATATGTATTGGCTTAACTTTACCATGTTGTGTTACTGTTGTTAGTTTCCTACCTTTCTCCCTTTTTTACTTTCTTGTCCAGCCTGGTTATTTCTTTCTGTTGTTGTTCTGGAGATTGTGGTCATTTTTACCTCTATCTAGGATGTCCTTCAGCACTCTTTCTAAGGTTTGTTTGGTGGATATGAATTTCTTTAGTTGTTCTTTGTAATGGAAGTATCTTGTTTCTCCATTAAATTTGAAAGACAGTTTTGCTGGGTATGTCAGTCTGGGTTGAAAGTTGTTTTAGGGCTTGAAATACTTCACTCCGAGCCTGTCTTAACCTGAAGGTTTGTGCTGAGAAGTCTGCTGTGATTCTAATAGGCTTTCATTGATAGGTGAGTTGTGTCTTTTCTCTAACAGCTTTTAGTATTCTGTTTTTATGCTGTATGTCTGAGATCTTAATAATTATATGTCTGGGTGTAGGTTTATGTTGGTTATGACTGTGTGGCATTCTATGTGCCTCACTTATTTGTATATCAGATTTCCCCCCATGTTTGGGAAATTTTCTGCCATTATTTTTGTGAACAGCTTAGCTATATCCTTTGCATTGTCTCCTACCTCCTCACTAATGCTTATTACTGTAACATTGTTTCTCCTGGCATCATCTTGTAGCTGTTGGATTGTCATTTCATGCTGCTTTGTTGTTTTTATAACTTCTACCCTTTCAAGATCGTTATCTGCAATCCTGTCCTCAAGGTCCAAAATTCTATTGTCAGCTTCATTTAAACGGCTTTGCAGGCTTTCAATGCAATTTTTTGCTTCTTGCATATCTCTTCAGTTTGTTTGATAGATTCTGCTTGTTTTCTGCATTGTTCACTCAAAGTTTCAATCAATTTCCCATGCTCCTGTAGTTTCTTATCTATTTCTTCTCTAGCAATGTTGAGCAGCTCATTTACTAATGTTGTTACTTTTGTCTTCACATAAGACATTATTTCTAATTTGATTTCCTCCATAGCCAGATGGATTTGTTTTTTTTTTTACTTCATTTGCTATCTTTTCAGAGATTTCTGGTGTATGAATTTTGGGGTCCTCTATTTCATTACTGCCTGCACTTTCCCCCGATGGACTAGATGTTCAGGCTTCCATTTTGCCTTTTTGTTTAGTCATTTTCAGCTTTTGGCTGAATTTCTGGTCTTTCTATTTCAACAGACACAACTTTCTGCAGTGTGTGTTTCAGGGTTCTACTGTGTGGTTGATGTTTTTCAAATTGCTGGGTACCACAATGAAGAGGAGATCCAGTCTCCTGAATTTGTCATACATGACACACTGACTGAAGCCTGATGAGGTCTTCTGTTTAGGTGAGGGGTTCCTGAACCTCTCATCAAGCCAGCATGGTAGTCCACTGTAGTCCAATGTTCCCAGTGGAAGGCCATGTCCAGCAGATGTCCCAGTCAGCTCAGTCCTGTGGCAGGCTTCCTAGATGTTCCTGGAGAGGAAGGGGCAGCAGCAGCAGTCCCAGGCACCTCAGGCCCTCTGCCACTGGTCCGTGCAATGTTCCCAGTCGCAAACTCCCTGGGCCAAGCTGCTGGTCTCCTGGAAGTTTCCAGTCCCAAACAGACCAGGCCAACTTGCCAGTCTCCGCGAGTTTCCTTATGGGTGAAGGGTAGGCCTACCAGACCCAAACAGCCCAGGCTGAGCTGCTGGTCTCAGCGATGTTCCCTGCGGGTGAAGGGTGGGCCTACCAGTGCCAAACAGCCGGGCTGAGATGCCAGTCTCCGTGAAATTTCCAGTCCCAAACAGCACAGGCTGAGATGCTGGTCTTCAAGAAGTTCCCAGTCCCAAACAGACCAGGCCGAGCTGCTGGTCTCCACGAGTTCCCTATGGGTGAAGGGTGGGACTACTAGTCCCAAACAGACCAGGCCGAGTTCTGTTATTGCTTTTTTATTTTGACTTACAATCTGGAAAATAGAGATGGCAATATTTGGTGAATATTCTTCACCAGAGATATTGAAGAAAATAAGTCTATCTGTGTGGATTGGTGCTCAATGCATAAATACATTAAATGTGACGTCTGCCTCAGTCCCACAGAAGAGCTATACATTAGTGCCTCTGTAAAATTATTTTCCAGCTTTCTGTATTTAACCCTCTGATGCTTGAAAAGTATTTTAGATAATTTCAAAATATTTGAAATTATTTAATAGAAGTGTTACTACTTTGGTCATTAATAAAACTATCCTATTTATCTCTTAAATGTGCTTTGACTATTACTATATTTAGCCAAGTGAAGAGCTCAGGTTTTTTCTAGCTTCCATAGATTCTAACACATTTATAGATACTGTTTAAAGAATTTTTAAAATTTCTTCTATATATCTACACTGTTAATAATTTTTGATTAAGATATCTGGAGACAAATCATATGAATTTCAATCCAAGCCCCTTGATTCCTACTTTCTTTGACAATAAGAAGGTTATAAAAATGTTTATAACTCAGTTTTCACATCTATAAATAATAATAATGATGTGGTTACAAGAATCCTTTACTATAGGAACGTGCTTAGAAAAATGCTTGTCACATGAATATTTCCTATTAAACTGTGGGGCCTTTACTAATGTTGGATTCACCACTTCAGATGTACTGTTAAAATGAAGACAAAGTTACTGCCATTCTACATGTAAATGAAGTAATGCATCTAATACATTTAAAAGGTTTAAAGTATTTTCAAATTGTTTTCTAAATAGAGACAGATGACTTACTGAGTAACTGTATTCTGAATAGTGATGCTAGATTATACATTTGAGCCGAACTCTAGGGCTTTGGATCATTTCAAAGAATGAACATTTCAGTGCATTCATTTCAGGAGAACTATGACTAATAATATTTATGCAGAATTTCTTCTTATCTCTAAAAACATACTCAAATTGCATATTCGCACATCTAATGGTAATAATTTAGGTGGGAAAATTTAAGTTAATTTTTTTCTTAGTCATTCTTTAACTGAAAAATACTTTCAGTGATCATTTTGTATTTCCTACAGTATTATTTTTCCTATTACTGCCATTTTATAAAGAAAAAATCACAATGATTAAAACACAATAAGAATGAATTTTTTAGCATTAAATGCAAGGTAGAAATATGGACAGAATATTAAACAAAGAAATTGTAAAAATAGAGATTTTTTCCATTCTCAATTTCAATTCCTTGCCATTCATTTATTCCCAAAACTTGGAGGAAGAAGGTCTTAAGTTTGTCATTACCTCAAAATGAAAATAAAAAACCTGTGAACATAGTTCTTGCTATTTCTATCCATTGAAGAACAAGGCAGAAAAGTGAATATTCAAGTGTGTATTTGATTTTAAATAAAGTGTTTACTCACCAAAATAAATTTGTAACTACTGTTTAGTTGATTAACAATAACCGTTAGATATTTTCTTAAGAATTGGACGAGTGAAGATAATATCTCAGATGATGAAACTTATTTAAACCTGTTACCAAGTGAATTTTTTAGAGTGTGGTAAATCAGAAGCCTATCTTATTATCAGAAATCTGAAAAAGATCTTTAGTTAGTACAAGTTCAATATTCAAAATAACTTAACTTTTAGTAATTTTAGGGCATAGAAAAATCATGCATTTGTTTACCAAGAGAGTGTTTACCAAGAGTTTTAAGCCACTCAGCTTTTAATATAGCAGGTAAATAGATACATTTAATTCTGATTTGGATTTAATAAAAGCACAAGGTTGTTTGCTTTTGTGACTTATTATGCATATTCCCTGATCTAATAAAACTATATGAGGTCAATTTTCAGAAATTTGTGGTCTTTAACCTTATGTATATTAATATTTCTATTTTATTATTTGAATTAAAACATTCTTATCAGACTCCCCTTGACTCAGGATGAATTTTTGATTTGATTTTAAAGTGTAGCAGCATAATGGCTTGTACAAAACACATATAATGTATAATATAATTAATGCTATGCTTTTAATACATAAAGTCTATGTGTAAGCAATTCATATCTATTGATTAATTGACCTCAAAGTAATTTTGAACTTCTTGTCATATGTGTCTTTTAAAATAAATGTCTTTGTTTTATCTTGAAAGAGTGTTTCTAGATTTTTAATTTACCTGTGTATATTAAATATTCTATTGACTGTTAATGGAAATAATACAGACTTATAGCAGTAAGACACTTATGGTCAAAATATACACCTTCTCCAAATGAAGTGAAACAATGTTTAATAAATGATAAAATACAAATGGGCAAATTTTCAAATTTTAAGTCAAAATGCATAGTTTTGTATTAGAAATTTTAAACATAATGGCAGAATGTTCATTTTTCTCATTGTATTGAATAAAGTGTTACTGACATTGTGCTGTTTATTATAAATGGTTTTATCAAAATTTCAGTCAAGTGTTCATCTTTGGACTCATATAAATTAAAGAATAGTGCATCTTCAAGATGGAGCAGGAAATAGTTTTAGAGAATAAAGTCACATATTAATGATTTTTTAAAGGACCTCTTAGTAGCACTGTCCAGATTCTCTAGCCCTTTACTATTAAAAGAAAAGAATTTTAGTGACTATTATGTTCATCATGGCTCTAAGGAATTGAGTTCTACAGTAAGATATCTTAGCTCTGTCATCTTTTTGCAATAGGATCTTGGGCCAGTTTCCAAACATTTATCTACTTTCCTTCACATGCTCTACAAAGAGGATAATTTAAGTCTTCTAAGAATAAGTTGAAAGGCTATACAATGGGGCATGTTTACTATCTCTGTCTATTATTTATCTATCTATCTATCTATCTATCTATCTTTACAGTTAATAAAATAAATACTTCCTATATACTAAGCACAATAAATGTAATCTCTCTTGTGAGGACAATGGTGATGATGATGATGGTGGTGGTGATGAGTACGTCAGAAACTGAATACATATAGACAAGATTGTGCTTTTTAAAGACATTTACTGTTCAGGAGTGAGACCAAAATGTGGACCATGAAAGATGATACAATGTCATTAATTATGTTTCTGGACTTGTCAGAACAAAAAATTATCCTTGGAGAGAGATATCTATAGTTGTCTAAGGGAATCAGTAAGTGCTTCTCAGAGTACATTAAGATTTTCAAAATAGTCCTTTGACAAGAATACAGACTATTAGAACTTGTAAAGCTGAGGAAATTCATTCAACTAGAAAAACTGCAGGTGCCAAGCATAAAGACATAGGAATTTAGGTGTTCTGAAATTATTCAACAACCCTGAATCATATTTTGAATAAGGGTATTGTAGGAAGTTAAGTTACAGTAGGTATGGGGACCAGAGGATGATAGCAGTAAAAGTAACAGTAGCAAAGGCACAGCTAACATTGATTAATTACTTGCTTTTGTGAGGCACCAGCAGTTAAACACAAACTATTTCATTCAATTTTTACAATAATCCAGTCATATAGGTAATTTATTAACTCCATCTTTTAGAAGGGGAAACGAATATTTATTTTGAGAAGTGATACTCTTCTAATTCACTCAACTTTGAAGTTTACAGGTGCATCTTTAAACACAGGCATTTTCATTAGGCTAAAAATTAAGAATTTCTGAAAAGAAAACATTAGAAATCCATGCCACAGATTTGCTAAAAGAAAATTTGTTTTGCTGAAAATTCTGAAAAGAAATATCAAAATTTAGAAGCCTTTGCTTAGATGCTTACATTATGCAATTATAAACCTTGCATATGTAACAATAACAAAGTAATTAATAAAAATGAGGGATAGAAGATGGAAGGAAGGATAACTTTATGCATTTTCAAAAGCAGAGAATTACTAGATAGTAAATATAAAACTTAGATTTACTTATTTTTCAATTGGCTCCAGGAATTGAACGTAGGACCTCGTGCTTGTCCGGTAGGAGGTGTGCCACTGTGCCATATCCCCCGCCCATAAAATGCAAGTTTAAAAATATGACAATAAACAAAACTTGTAATGATATTTTTAAATTCTGTTCTTCTATAATTTTATATTTTAATGATCACTAATTAATATCTATTTTTTGAGAAATACTTATAATGATGCTAACACTTCAGTTTTTCTCTGCAGTTATTCCTCCCAGATAATAAAGTGATATTAAAGTTAATGATATTAACATAATTATTAGCTTGAGAAATTTAATCACACTTTTACACAATTTTCCTGATTCTTAATATTTCTTTCTTTAAATATAAAAGTGTATCTAGAATGATGTTCTCCAAATCTAATCATTTAAAAATATTTTTAAATTAATATTATTATACCTTATTCCTTTTTCTGGGGAAGATTTGGTATTGTAGAATTTGTTTTGTGACCATAAATGATTTATGTGCAGTGATTTTACACATTTAAAAGGCTTCATTTTTAAACCAGAGAGATTGGGTAGTAAAAAGGTGTCCCTGCAACTAATGTTGAGAGTCTTAATCTGCCTCCCCTGGGACAGCAAGTATATCTGTGTTGGGCAGCTGTGCACCTAGGAGGTGCAGACTGGGGTCCACCCACTCATTCTCTGCCTGCAGAAACTTAAATACTCTGGATTACCAATGATGTCAACTTCTAGTACTTCCTCAGCTCTCTATCTGTGGCTGGGTTTGCAGTACTTCCTTACTCTTCTGGGGATTATCAACCCCTAGACAGTTCTGAGTTTTCTGGTTCATTAAACACATCCCGTCCAGAGTCTCCATCTGTAAAGCATTCCCATCCAATACCAATAATATGAGTTTTCCTAGCCTTTCTTTTGCAGGTAGTTTCAGAGCTGTGATAACTCCACATGGGTCAGTTGCTCTTTGAAATGATAAATACAAACTTCAACAGAACAGTGAGTATTTTTTTTTCATATCTGTTACCACCTACATCTTGTCTATGGGCATCTGATTCTGTGCAGTAAAAATGATTCAAATCTGGTTCTAGAACTTCTGAGTTCTTTTCTTCCTCTCTTTGACCTACATCTCAGCTTTAAAATGATGCTGGGATTATGGTTAAAGACAAAATAAAAACTCTATGGGAATGATTTTTCTTTCTTTCTTTTTTAAATTTTTATTTTTGTTAGCATATGTTTACAGTACATAATGTCTACATGTGCTGTGACATTATTATATATAATAATGTCAACTGTAATTATATTTTCAGCCCTCTACCTTCCTTCTAGCTTCCCTCTTCTGCTCTTGTTTCCTTTCTCATTATTTTTTCTCCTCTGAATCTCTGAGTCATGGTTATATTTAGAAGTAATGTATTATTTGCAAAGCAATAGGGCTTTGAAGTAAGATAAAATTTCTCAATCAGGATACAGTTTTTAAAAAATTGCTGCATTTAGAATTTTTTGTGACATCACTGAGATTGCCAAAGTATTCCACAAATTGATTCTGAAGGCTTTAAGGTCAAGATGAGGGTGAAGAGGTCTCACTAATATGTACCTGATTCTCCCCAGAATTCCACTGAGAGATAGAGATGTGTTGTTTTTTCTTTAAATAAAGTGTCATCTGAGCTCAACAGAGTTAGAAACTACAGTTGCAGGGATATACAGTATTAGCCAGGAAGAGTCCTTGATCTCAAGACCTCACAATACAACAGGGCAGATAATCAGAAAATTAAAATCCAAGGAGATAAGAACAACAATGAGAGAGAGCTCGTAACTGTTGAGAAGAGCAACCTAACAAAGACTCAGGTGTCAGGGAGTCTTCCGAGAGATGGCAACACGACTGAGGCTTAAAGCTTCCCTGGGAAACAGTAAGGTAAAACTTAATGAAATTCTCAGTGAGAAGATTATGTTTAAACTTCCCAGTAGAATCATTGTGGTTGAAAGTGCTACCTCTTTTCCCTTTGAAACTTTTCTTTTTCCCTGAAGCAATTATACAGGCAAAATGTCCTGCCTGAAGAAGAATCAACAGGGACTGGTTTGCAATTTGGATGTACAGTACTAAGAGATAACCTGCAGCCAACACTTCAGAAGGAGAGGCAGAGAGAGATAACATGGGTAGCACATCTCAAGATGACAGACAGAGAGAGAGAGAGAGAGAGAGAGAGTAAAGAATCTTTCTACTGAACAGCAGAGATACTGAGCAGAGTTCCTGGGTTATCAGTGCTGTGACTAGGTGGTGTCAGCTTGACATTTTCTTGTTGGTAGAGAAAGAACATCCCTAAGGAAGAGACACTGATCTTAGTTTTGTTTATTCAGTTGGGGGTGGTGTCTTGCTAGGTTCTGATAAATGTGCTTAGAAACCACAAGGGATATGGTTATTATATGTCTTTGGCTTATTGCAATGTTGATGGTCCCCACCTGAATTTCAGAGAGGGTCCTGAGTGGTACATGTTTAAAATACAAACCTTTGGGCAATCAGGATTGTGGTCATTGCCTAATGATGTGTCTCAAAATTTCTTCACCCACTCAAGGCAAGGTGCTTATACAATATAGGCTTTTTTAAAAAGACAACTTACTCCCTGCAAGAGATGGGCAATGATATATGCAATTTCTTTAAGTGAGATAAACCTTTCATGCTGCAAATTGCAGCCAAGGCTCACAATGTGAACAGCCCCATGGAGATAAAATTTTTGACTTTGATACTTTTGTGAGAGAGTTGAATGAAATCTTTGAAGAGTACTTTTTTTTTCACTGCAAATAAGACTCGAGGTGTTTTGTGCATAAGAGAGTAAAGAAAAAGGGAAATGGGAAGAAAGAAAGAAGGAAAACATCCCAGGTGACAAGAGAAGAGGGTACACCCTTTATGACTCTGAGGAGCCTGTGTGAGTTTTAGAGAGGCTGGCTGGTTGCAGCATGCCATGAGGAATGTAAGATGAGGCTGTGGCTACCTAAAACATGGTAATGGAGAAAATCTGTGTGCACAGGAAGCTGCAAGCAGGAGGTGTGTATACGCTTCCACCTGTGCAACACGATCCCTCTTACTGACGGGACTGTGAGACACTGGCAGAGTTCATGAAAATGGTGAGGCTCTGTTGTGGTGATGCATGGCTGTAGTCCCAGATATTGTGAAGGCTGAGGCAGGAGCATGGAAAGTTGGGGCTCAATCTGGGTGACTTAGTGGTACCCTATCTTAAAATTTAAAAAAAGTATAAAGAGCTAGAAATTTGGCTGAGTGATAGAGCCCTTTACCAGCATGACTGAGACCCTGGGTTCGTTCCCACCACTGGGAGAGGAAAAAAAACAACAAAAAATTTGAAAAACACAAGCAAACTGAGTTAATTGATGTTCTTACAAGTGGAGAACACAGACTGGAGTCAAATATCGAAAACTATATTTGCTTCACTCAAAAACAAAATTTCCCTACATCCATCCCTCTGAAACATCTTTTCCAACATCATTAGTGGGTGCATAGCTGAAAAAAGGAAGTAAAGCTTGTACCAGACTTAACAATGGTGCCACTCTCCAACTCATGATGTTTTAGCTTAATAGTGATACAAAAGTATATACACACAGTCACTTTTTTTACTTTCAATACAATATTTAATGAGTCACATGAGATAGTCAACACTTTATTTTAAAATAGGCTTTATGTCTGTAGGTTTTGTGTAACTGTAGACTAACATGGGTGTTCTGAGCATGTTTAAGGTACGTGTTCAAACTGCAATGTTTAGTAAGTTAGGTTCATTCAATGGACTTTCTGTCCACCACACTTTGTGCTCACTATCATAAGTAAAGGAACATCTACATCATGGAAATTACCCTGTTTTATCTCTAGGCAAAGATGGATTCAATTTATGTGATACTACTTATTATTTGTATATCCTTGTGCTAATAAACTAAGTGCCAGTTAGAAAAAAATTCTATCTCTTTAACATTTATTGTGATGTTGTGTGAAGCACTTCCATCGGAAGAAATAGATCAAACTTAATTGCTACTGATGTCATCACTATGATCATTGTTATCATTAGGCAAAAATTTATCAGAAAATGTCCATGGTTGTTCAACATTGCTTCTATTAAATGCTACCAATAATAGACACAGCAATAACAATAACTGATTATTTTTTCTGGAGCAGAAGAATGAAGAGTTTAAAAATTTATACTTTGAGTCTAAGGGAATGGTTCAAATACAGATATCACTATATGGAGCTATTTTACTTCTTTGGAATCTAGTTTTTACTTAAGGTTGTTAAATAATAGTCCATATCTCATAGAAATATTGGGAAGATTAAAGGAAGTGATAATTGTAAGATTCTCACCACAGAATTAGTTCAACAAAATTTTATTATTAATTCTGCTGGGTTCCAAGTATTTTTTCTTCTTAAGAGTAAACGTCATAAAATGGCACTAAAAAATGAAGTGTTCAATACCAAATGCTTTACACGGAGAAAGATTTGTTCTCATAGATGGTTGCTCCTTACAATCTCTAGGATTACGTTTTTTTATCTGTAAAATGACCACACTAACAGACAATATCTTCTTTTGGTTGTTTTGTTATGCTTTACTTTGCTTTGCTTGCTTTTTTTTTTTTTTTTGAGACGGAGTCTCACTATGTATTCCAGGCTGTCCTTGAACTCACTATGTAGCCAGGCTCGCCTCAAACTCATGGCAATCCTCTTTCCTCAGTCTTCTGAGTGTTGGAATTACAGACCTGTACCTGCATGACTGACTATTATCTTCTTAAGAATGTGAAAGGTAAAGGAACAGAAATGAGACAAAAAGGGAGAAAAGAATAGGAAAAGAAATCAAGCAATAATGATGAGCAAGTATTTGCTCTAATAGGCAATTGAAGCTTTATTCCACCAAAAGGATTTTGTGTTATATTTAAAACAAACTCAAAGGGTAGGAAAAGAAGCTGTGATGCCTAAGCTTAAACTCTGTGGGCCATTCTTTGAGGGCTTTCTCTAAAATCAGTAATTATCATATTCTTATAATCCAACTCTAGAGGCATTAGAAAACCTTTAAACTGTGAGAGGCAGCGGGTAGTTGTTGCAAGTTGGACAGGCACTGATGGGAACAGAAGAGAGGACAGATGATGTGGGTGGGGACTAGCTGTCCCATGTAGTATTCACTTGTCACTTCCTCTGATGTGACAAACATATATGATGAATAATATCATACAATTTATTAATTTCCCATTTACATATTCACTGCATATATTTGTGTAGTTGAAGAGGACATCTCCTTTGTAACATCTGTGGTACTTGTTTTTATAGTGATCCACTAGTAAAATGTTTTCTAGAAAGCTCCCTTAGAAGGAGTCAGTTAAAGTGGTTGTAGGATATTCACGTAGGGAAATAGATTCCAAGATGATAAAAAAGCTTTAGTTCAAGGCAAAACCCAAAACGATAAATCAAAATTCTCTTTTCTAATCATCTTGTAAAATAAACACTCTTTGTATACTTTTCTTGCAGAATGGTTACTACAATCTTTGTTCCTGTTTGCTTGCTTGCGTATAGGATTTTCCCCCCATATTTTAGAGGGTATCCCCTATATGAAAATAAGAGAAGATTAAAGTATCTTGATTTATGGTGGGAGAGCTTGACCAGAGGAAAGAATCTTGGTGCTATGTTTCTGGTCTGTAAAATGTGGTTTACAATGGCATCTGACTTCTCATTTTTTATAGTAGCAAGTCAACAGCAACTGACTGTGATCAGAACAGGTGTGAAAACCCTTATGCAAACAAATAGTAAAAGAAAAGCAAAGGTTGCCATGAAGCTATGAGTTCAGTGTTTGTTTTTTCACTTTAGAGAAATGAGTGGTATCCTTTAACCTCAGAGCCCAGTCTGATTTTTCATTTTTTTAAAATAAAATTTCATCTTAACAGATTTCTACCTATTCCTTAATGTTTGTGTATAGTAATGCTTATGGTAGAGTTAAATGGTTGTGATTGCAATCAGTACTGGTCTGTGAAGCTGAAAATAATTGCTATTTTTTCTTTCACTGATCACTGGGAAGAATAATTTGGGGAGGGAACTATCACTTATTTTCAAGAATTCCCAAATCATTAAATTAGTTTCCATTTAAATTATACTACTCTGTTATGATCAAGTAATAATATTTTTAAGATAAATAGTTACAAAATTATACATTGGGTGGTATTACTGTACTTTTAAAATGGAATATGTGGAATTCTTAGGAAAAGCAACCTGATGAATTGGATGTTAGATGGAGTTTGGACTTGACTCAGTTTGCCTTTTATTTTTCTGGTAATGAAAACTTGAAAAAAAATGGAAGCCTAATAACCATGCCCATTATTGGAAAAAAGGATGTCTGTATCAGTCAGCGCTCAGTAGGAAACAGATTTAATGCAAGATACATCAGTATAGAGGATTTACAAGTGTGTCTTACAATGGCTGCTTGTGGAGTCAGGTGTGGAAGAGTGGAAAAGGGCTTTCCATGTGTTGGAGACTCAAAAAGTCCAATTGAAGACCTAGAGCTCCCTGGAGTGTCCAGAGGGAGTGGGTATTAGGGTGCTGGAGTCTGGGCGTGGAGGCTGAAAAGCCTGCAGCTGAAGCCAGGAGATCAGGTCCGAAGCGCAGATGAAGACTGGAGCTCCTCTGAAGAAACAGCTGAGACTCTTCTTCATTTGATTTATACCACTCAGGTGACAGGCAGGCGTAGATTACGTCTTCTGTCTTCAGTAAATCCCTTCAGCCACACTCAGAACTATGTAGATCCAACCTGGTGGGGTGTTTCTTATTTAAGTTGACACAATCAATTAACTATCACAAACTCTCCTCACAACTAATCATGTATTTTATTCCCTTCCTTTAGCAATTATTTAAATATTGTTCCCAGGAGTGAGGAAATAAAATCTAATATTTTTTCTGAATTGAAACTCTGATTATAGCCTCTTTGTATTATCCAGGTAGCAGACTCAGCAATTCCCAAAAAACCCATTGAATCTTGCCTTTAAAATAACATCATATGATCTTTCTGTGGGATTCACATAAACCTTCTTTCATTAGTTTTTATATGATCACACATTAAAACCCTATTTGTGTAACTCAAGTCAGCAAATAAATTTCTGTCATAGGTAGAAATGTCTGATTTGGGCATCTCACAGAGCCCCATACTGTGGAAGCTTTGGTCCCCAAGATGGTGGCATTGGGTAGTGGTGGGAACTTCAACTGATAGGGTCTGATGGGAACTACTTGGGTCACTGAGGCTGTAAAGTTCCTCTCCTGCACTCCACAGTAGTTCTCATGAGAAGCACTGTTACACAAAGGAAGGCTGCTTTCCTGCTCTTTCTGTGCTGTCTAGCTGTGGAGGTCACTTGTGCACACAGCGTGCTCATGATGTGACATCACCTGCATTAGGTCTCACTGGAAGCCCTTAGTGAGCCTCCCTAAACCTCCAAGATTGTGAACTATGTAGTTTTATCTTCATACATAGCTTATCTCAGTATGTAATTGTAGTGATGAAAAGTTGACTCTTACACTGTCATAGAATGTAGTTGAAAGTTGTGCAGTTCAGTTAAAAAAATGTAAGTTGTGAAATTTACTCCTTTCCCAATATTTTTCTTTCTTATTTTATGCCTTTAAATCACATAAGATTTCTGTATTTAGAAATCCTGAAAAATTATGCAAAAGGAAGTAATATTATAAATAAGTGGAGAAAAGAAATTGCCAAAATTAATTTTTACAATTATCTCTTTTGAGTCAGGAGATCAGGGCAAGGCAGGCTAGTTGGAAAACTGCAGGTGACCTGTCAGACTACAAAGAACTGGAAAAGCGTCTGAAAACAGGATATAACCTGATGGGGAGAGAGGCCGCACAACAGGGTGGGACCTGTCAATCACAGCCAGGATGCATAAGCAGAGCAAATTCTGACCTGCTGGATCTGAGAGAGTATAAAAGATGGTGGGCATTGACTTCACTGCCAATGTGATTATCCTGTTTGGCTATTCCGTTTCTGCAGTGGCCTGTCTTTTCTTCATGATGAATCTCTCCTTACTTTTCTTTTATTTTTTTTCACTCTTTCCTTTTCTTCTTTCACTTAAGATAAAAGTTGTGTGTACTTGTTCATTGGTTGTCCTGGCCAACTCTTTGGATGGAAGAGAAATGGTCTGGAATTGTCAGATTCCATACCATGGAGTAAAACTAACAAATGTTCTACGTTCCATATACTGGAGGTAAGAAACAAGTCATATAAATTGATGTTTTTTTGACTATTGACATTTTTAGATATACAGTGTATATTTACATTGTAATAAAAGATTCTGGTTTAAAAAGGGCAAAATACTCTGACTAAAAAAGATGAATGCTAGTGTAGTTTTCTCATGATAATCTATCTTTAAAGTCACAGCAAACATAAAAGTAATATTAAGAAAATAACTGCTGAGAGTCTGTGACATTTTTCACTTAATGATGGTAAAGTATTTGGGGAAATTCAAATGTTACATTTGTGCTAATGTTATTGTGTTTGGAAGGTCACAGATATTTAAGCACATAAGATGTAGCAGAAGGAGTTCTGTTAGCAAGCTAACAATCTGCAAAAGGACTGACATTAGAAATAGATAAAAATCTAGCTGCAGATGGTCAGAAGTTTCACAGGTTTACATTTCTTTCCTTGTATCAGGAACAGTATTAATTTTAAGCTTTGGCTCAATAGACAATTATGCATACGTCAGCTCAACTTTTTTTTAACAACAGGATTCCATAGTTCTCTAGTGATTATTGATTCTACTTGCCTAGATCTAAGAACAACATCTATGCTCTTCCTGGTACCCAAAAGGGATCACTTATACTCCTTTCTATATAAATAGTTTCCTAAAGGCACTACTAATTTAACTTTTATTGTCATAAATTTGATATGTTTTTTCATAAAAATGTATTGGATATGATTATTTTATATTTGGTTTCCTTTATTCACTAAAATTTCTATAATTTAATTTAGAGCTATTCCATTTCAGTTTGTTAATGTTGTAGTAGTTGATTCTCCTTTTATTGTTATAGTGTAATGTAATATGTATAGTATATTATTACTTATTATCTATCCAGTCTACTAATTGTGCATAGCTGCCTGCTTAAAATATTTGTTATTTAAATAGAGCACCTATGAGCATTATGTTTAGGGTGCAAATACATTACTTTCTATCAAGGATATATAAGCAATTTCACTAAGACTCTTAGTAAAATTGCTTTTTAGTTTCAAAGTTGTTTCACTACCTTACACTGCCACCAACAATGCTGTAGCATTAACAGTATGTCCATATTTATTTCCAATCTAAAAGATTTTTCTGCATTTAATGAGTATTTTAATATATATTTCTCTGATAAGTAGTGACCCTGGGCATCTTCTTTCTTTTTACTATTAGCTATCTCAGGAAGAGGGAGAAATGACTACCCTTGCTTCATTTTAATTTCATGCTAGAAGCTGTCCTGCTTATTTAATTCCCAGAGTAACTACCAAACAAGCGTTGTTGTCATCCAGTTGTATGTGAATAAGAGAGTTCACAAGTATGTCTTACTTGTCAAAGTTCTGAGCGGTTTTTCTCTCTGAGTCTCTGGCTTCTCCCATAGCCCTTTTCTAGTGTGAAACTGTTGAGCTTCTATTTCATTTGTATGACTGTACCTCTGAGAGGACACACTGAACTCCGGGAGAAGTTTGAACAGTATTTAAAGGTACTTTCAAATCTCTGGCTCTGATGGTTCTCAAACACAGAAATAAAAACAAGTTTCATTCCAGATCTGTGTTATTCTGAGGAGTTTCTGTAACTAGGCCAACAATTTCATTAATTAGCAAAGATCTACTTAGTGTTTCACAACTGAAAACCATCAGATGCCCAGGCTTTGTGTTTATAAAAATAAAGCAGCATTGACTTGCTTTTTTCTAAAGGACTACTGGGATGTTTTATTCCATATCTCTAAAAGCAGTATCTCATATATATGTTCAAGGCCTTTTAAAATTATGTAGAAAGGTGTATGAAATAAAATCATTTTCCTTTCCATATGGAGTTCAAATAAATTCTGAAAAATGATCTCACAGTATCTATTTTCCTGAGCAATAAATTATAAAACAAAACTTAAGCTTATGGAAAATTAAATTTAAATTAAAATAATTTTTGAATTTGTTGAAGAGATGAAGAATGGAACTGTGGTATCTTTTTGTTTGTTTGATTTGTTTTGTTTTATTTCTGGTCCTGAATATGATGGATCCAGTATACTGCTAAAAGATCTAAACATCTGAAAGTCACATTCATAGAGCAAGTTACTGGGTAGAAAGAAGAAGAAAATGCCCCGAATAGAGTGTAAATCTTAACTAATGGAAATCATAAAATTCACTCATAAAAATCATTGTATCTCAATAATCAATGTCTAACATATTCTATTTGAGGATGTTAGTACTCTTTTTGAAATATTTTTTGGTAGAAAAATGAGAAGGTATCTTGATTGGTTATAGTTAAAATAAAACAAGTTTTTTTTTTTTCCTTAGACTATCATTGATGATAGTGAGTTTGGTAATTAGGTATATTTATTTGATATGAATAATATGCTTTGTTTAGCCTTAATAACAAACTTCAAGTGCTTTTAAGTCCAGTCTATATCTGTATCTTTCTTTGTAAAGATGTTTTCTTGGTGTCCTTTTGATGGTAAAGCTTTCTCAGTGCTTATGGAAAAAGGATAAAAAGCCTAAGACTTCTAAAAAATGATGAGGCAAGTAAAATATTGGAGAAAAACTGCATTTCTAGATAAAAATGGATTGTCTTAAACTTTAACATTCTTGTATTTTTCAGGGTTTTATTTTAATTATTTATTTATTTTTGCTGTTTTGAATATTGAACTGAGGACCTCAAATATGCTGTATAAGTTTTCTACCACTGGGGCACATTTTCATCAAGTTTTCAATTCTTTTGTGAACATTCACATAAAGTTGGAAATCAGGTAAAATAGAGATCGTAGCAATCTAGAAATCAACATGTTTGTTAAAATCAGTCTTTTTCAGGCCTATGGATAGGTTCTGGGGATAAAAGTTGAATAATCAGAGAAAGTCACCACTTGTCTAACCCTTAGATTCCTGTAAAATTAAACAGAATAAATATAAACGGAGAAATAAGTAGTCTAAGGTGTGTATTATATAGTGACACTTTGCATACAAATACATCAAATGGTGAGTTAGGAGTGACTTCTGAGACATGTGTGTGTATACATATGTTCATGTGTGTGTAAGAGAGTGAAAGTGAGAGAACTTTTTGAGGAAGTGAAATTGAGCTAAAGCATACTCTTTTTTCCCTCTTCCTTTCTCACTACCTTACTTGTCTTTCTTTTCATTTCTTTTTTCTTTTCTTTTCTTTTTTCTTTTCTTTTCTTTTCTTTTCTTTTCTTTTCTTCTTTTCTTCTTTCTTTCTTTCTTTCTTTCTTTCTTTCTTTCTTTCTTTCTTTCTTTCTCTTCCTTTCCTTTCTTTTTTCTTCCTTCCTTCCTTCCTTCCTTCCTTTCTTTCTTCCTTCCTTCCTTCCTTCTTTTCTTCTTCCTTTCCTCTCTCCCTCCCTTCCTTCCTCCCTCCTTTCCTTCCTTCCCATTCTTTCCTTCCCCTTCCTTCCTTCCTCCTTCCTTCCTTCCATTTTGCTATGTATATTGTAGGATACGCTAGGCAAGCTCAGTGCTCTACCATTGAGCTGCATGACTAACCGCTTACAACATGAGAATGAGATATATCATCTGATTTCCTGATTTTCTTGGTGCTTTGTTTTGAATGTGTCCTTAAATAACATGGGTTGGAAGGTTAATCTCCAATACCACAGGAATGGAAAGCAGAGTCTAATGAGAAGAGATAAAGCTGTGAAAATGAGCAGCAGGTGAATAGACTGATACAAGTGGGTTAATTATCAGAGCTCTTGACTCTTTGTAAAGGGGTGAGTATGATCCTTCCCTCCCCTGCTGTCATACTTGTACTCTCCTTCTCCATCTCATCTTTCTCTATCAAATGACATGGCAAAGAGTCCCTCCCCTGATGGTAGCACCTTGTTAATGGACTGAACCTCCAGATAATGAGAAATGCATTTCCTCTCCTTACAAATTATCTGGTGTCTGATATTCTCTTATAGCAACACAAAATGGACAGTGTAGATGACTTGGTGATTCTCTTGCTCTCATAGCCCTTTAGAGTCCCTTCATTCTCTAAAATTTAATGTTCTTATGGGGCAATGTGAGTCTTAAGTAATACCTACCCTCATGGGACTTTCTGTGAAACCACAGAAGTGAAGTCACTTCCTGTACACTTTGTCCATGTAAAATGGTTTGTGGTAACTTCCATGCTATAGCTTATAGCAAGGCAAGCAGTATTAGCACACACACACACACACACACACACACACACACACACACACACACACAGCTCCTTTTCTGCATTATATCTCCTTAGATCTTAACTACTGGTGCCCTGGAGATTACTCCTAACAGCAAGTAATTACTACATTTTCAGGAAAATGTTAAGGAGTTTAACATCACATTCATAGGTTGAAACTAGGCACGGTGGGATTGCATACTAGTATGGTAACCCACAGATGAGCACAGATAGCACATATCAGATACTGCTCCCCCCTCCCCTGCACCTTGTTGTTAAGCTTCTACCCACACAGCTCTGGACACTAAGGAAAGATCTCTGATTCTTAGCTTCAGAATTGCTTGTCATAACATCAAAAACAAGAAGCATCCAGGCAGTGCTCACTGTCTGAAATTATGCTCAGCCTGGAAAGAGAAATGCATTTGGAGAAAGGGCAGATACAAGGTGTGATTTAAAAAGTGCTGAATTTACATACATATTTTTAAAAAATATTGCAATAAAAGACATATTCCCATTAAATCCCCTCAAAATACAGTAAAACCTTGGTTTGTGAGCATATTTATAATTCAAAGCACTTGTATATCTAAGCTAATATCCTCATAAAAATAATGGAAACTCAGATGACTCATTCTACAACCCAAAATATTTATATTAAAAATTATTAGCAAAACATTGTAATATAATACAAAATAATAAAATGCAAAATGTGAAGCAAAGTAATTTAATCAGCTCTTACATTTGAAAACCTTCATGGCTGTTGTTAAGCAGACAAGAGAAAGGAAGGTTATTGTGTAGGATGCATTTCACTATCACTAATGGAATCATTGTTATCAACTAGCAACATGGAGTCATTTCCTTTTTGGGCAAATTCAACAAGGAATATATCTAATAATTTACCTTTGCCTCCTTTAGAGGGTTTGCAGAAATGTGACACTGCATGGTTATTAAACAGATTCATTTTCACAGTCTTATTCCTATGATGATTTTCTACAAAATTTTGTACTCTTTCCCACATTTTATATATCTCCCTAATGTCATTTGAAGTGAGGGATTCTTTCACTTTCTTCTCCTCTTCCTCTGCAGATGAGATCTCCATTACCTCTAATATTGGAAGATAATCACTCAGAATTGCTTAGTCAGAGAGAGACAGAGAAGGAGAGAGAGACAGAGAACTATTGGCTCAGCTGTGATCATGTGACATTTGGCATCGCATATTACTCTTCTTGCAAGGTGTTAGTCCCTTATCAATTAAAATATATTAGAGGTGTGTGCTCATTTTGCAGAGCACTCTCAGAAACAAGTTACTCACAATCCAAGCTTTTACTTGCCCTTACTTACTTACCCTTACTTCAAAAACATTTTTCCACTTTCTGGAGCATTTCTGGAAGTTCTCTTTTATCATTGTCTTCCATTGCACTCTCATGCCTGACATTGTCTGGAATCAACTCAAAATTTTTGCCTTTTGTTTTTCCTTTTGACATTGGGGAAGAGCCCAAAGTGACATGGTACCAGTTCACGTTAAACTAAAGTGGTTGAGGGCATACCATCATGTATTTATCACCTTATATCTCCATTAGATGGCACTTGGAAGCTGGATTCACTGAAGTTTAATTATCAGTTCATAAAGACACAAAAAAGGACTTCACAAACTGCCTCAGAAGATGATAAATATTATTGTTCAAAATTGAAAGGTTCTCTATGAGAGGGATTCATGGCAATATGTCTTTCACTATAATATTTTCTTAAAATTTAAAGGTTCATTCTACATTTTGATCCCAGCGAATACTTTCTGATTTGCACTGAAATATCAGTTTCTTCAAGAATTCCCAAGAGAAGACAAGCACAGATAATTCTTCAAGTCTAGTGGGCCCTCCTGGGCTGGCCCTTGGCCTATTTCCTAGGCCACTGCATGCTTTCTGCCCAGGTCTTCCCACTGACATCTGCAGGAACTGAGTAGGCAGAACAGATGCTGAATGTAGGGCAGAAGCCCATGGGGGGCATCACCACCCCGCTGATGCTGTGTTCTCAGTTCAGAAGTGTTTCCATTCATTTTCATGTACCAGGTGTGCTAGACAACAAGTGCCTCGTGCCCTAGTTTGATGGAGGTTTTTAAAGTGTGTGTTATTTGATTAGCGGCTTCTCTACCTTAATTCCTTAAGGAATCACAAGCAGCTCTACTCATATTATAATCCCACACTCACAGCTTCATCCCAGCACCCTCTAGTATCTTTTTTCTTCCTTATCCTGTTGGCTATACTGATTCCAGTGTTTAAGGTCAGGTCTCTTAGTATTTCTGATCCTAATCATTGATTTGTGCTCTCTTTTCCTTTTCATGGCCTTCTAGTGTGGGTTGTTTTCAAGTTTGAGAAAATAGATTTTGTTCCCCAAATCAGCACTTTTCTGAGATGTGACTTTGGGGAAGTAATTGAATCCTGCTGTCTGTGGGTATCAACATTTCTTTTCCACAGACCTCTTGAGGAAATTGTGTAAATAAGTAAGATCTGGTGATATGTTTCATACTCCCCAAACAACAAAACACACTGCTGCAAATACAAAAGCATGATTACTGAGATCCACGCAAAGTTCTTTTCACCTTCACGGTTCTCTTGCTGCCTAAACATCCCCACATGCCCTGCTGCCTCTCAGGACTGCTCCTCTGTTCAGCTGTTTGCTCTTCTGATGCCAGGTGAGATTGCTGTGCTGCCACTTAGCGTTGATTTCTGTATTGATCTTTTTGGAACTGCTAACCTTGTTACAGTACTGAAATTGCCATTTAGTCTTGAAAAGTTTGCAGAATGAGACATGGTTTCCTAAGATCTGGTCCCCCCTCCCTCTCTATTGCTGTATGCTCACCACCCTTTTCAAGGCTCACAGAAACCAGCCCGTGTGATGTGTTTTCTTCCTGAGATCTTCTGATGCCATCTGCTTTGCTACTTCAGCAGTGGAGACACAGAATAGGTTCTATCTGACATCTTGAGCGGGAGACAGACAAAGAGGCTCCAAAGACCAAAATGGAAGGAAGCAGCACCTGGGGACAGTACTGATTCATGGAACAATCTTAACTGCTCCTTGACAAGTTGAAATGAGAATCTCAAGCTGCTTTTTGAGGAAATATCTCCTGTATCTTTTCTTTCTGGTCTTCCCATGTCCTACTTGCTCTCTTTTGATGGGCATCACTTTGTGTGTGATTTCTCAAATCATCACTTACCTCATTTTTACTAAGCATAGGGAATAAAGGGTTTTAATAACCAGAGACTGCAGTAGGTAGGTCTCATCTACTTGGTACAAGGCGTCCACACCCTATGAGCTTGTTTTCTGATTTCCGTTACCTGGTCTCACCAACCAGTCAAACTATGATGTGGCTACTTTCTTTAAACCTCCTTTAAAATTTTTCACTTATTTCACTTGAAGAATTTATTAGGATCACCACCCTTCCAGGTTGGCTAGGGACTTTTCTGGATCTGTCACTGAAAGTTCTCTCTCCTGAAAAACTTCTTAGTCCTGGACACATTGAGAAGGTTGATTATCTTCTGATTCATCAGCTCAGGAACAGGAAATGAGTGTCACATCATATTGTCTTCTGTTGAATTTCATCTTGTGTCTCAAATTGGGTAGACAAACTGTGTGCCATCAGTCAATTTCAGCATCTGTTCTATTTTGGGGGCAGTTTGTGACCTCTTGTTTTTTACATTATTAAAAATCTATTTAGGAAACAAAAAGATAAATACACCATGGAGATCTTATGGCTTATGAAGTTAAAAAAAATTACTCTTGATCCTTTACAGATGGACTTTGCTAATTTGTGTGTGAAATGCTCCTTCCTCTGCAATGCAAAATGTTTTGGGAGGTTCAAGCAGTATTCAGCTAGCTACAGAGATGTGGACAGAAAATAGACGTTTTTAAAATTATTGAAACAGATTTTAAAAGAATGTATTATTCCTTTCCATATTTTTCTTAATGGTTCAGCAGAAAGAGTCAAGTAACAGGGGCATGTATGATACCGAATCTTGTAAGAAATTTAGTTTTAATTCAAGTTAACAATAGAGACCAAAGTAAAGTATTTGCATAATAAGTGGCTACTGATTGCCTCTATATTTTATGCATGATCTCTTGACATCTGTCTGCTACACAAAATTGATGTAAACCAACAAACTTTTCCTGATTTGGGGATACAAATGTCCTACATTGGACCAAGAAGACTACTGGTAAGAACTTGCATTCTGCATATATTCATGAATGTATTATGTATTTATTTGCCGCCGATACCTGTATGCAAGTTTAAAATTTTGATAAGTCAGGGAAGTTTTAATCTTCACCTCTCTCTTGCCTGTAGATTAGACCTTTTCTTCTCAGACTAAACAGGGAAATAAGATTTTAGGAGCCGAAACTCTTTGAGAGAGTGTTTGTTGCAACTTCAGTAGAGTTTGCTTCATATTCTTAGCCTTAGAATGATTCTTTGTGGATTAACTCATCTTTTCTTTACTTTTTTTATGTTATTTAAAGACACCTCCATGCCTGGTGTGGTGGTGCATGCCTGTAAACTCAGTGCTTGGGAGTTTGAAGGAAGAGGATCCCTGTGAGTTTGAGGCCAGTCTGGGCTACATAGTAAGTACAAGCCCAGCCTTAACTACAGAGTGAGACTGAGTTAAAGAAAAAAAAAAGACTAAAGGAAATAAAGAAAGGAAGAGAAAACTAGGATCATTGTCACCCAAAAACTTGCCTATATATCTTTTCCCTAACTAGCATAACAATGTTAGACATAAGCTGTCAGAATGTCAGAATGAGGTGTTCTGTTGTGTTTCATTTTACATTCTACCCAATGCAGTATTTTACAAATACCCAAATGTTTCCAATTACTCTGTTTTGATCAGGCAAGATCGCGAGCATTCAGTGTGATATGGCTGTAGACTCCAATTATTTTATTTTGAGAGTAAGAACATTCTCTAGGTTCTAATGGGAATGGTTTTAAAGAATAGGATTGTGAAGTTTGAGTGCTTGTGTTGCACATTAAATTTAAAATAAGAATACTCTGTCTTCATTCCTTTTAAAATGTCTTTTGCTGAGGCTCATGTATGACCTGGTCCCTGATACGGGCCAGAAGCCAAACTAACATAAATGAGAAGGCTCTGTTTTCTACTTCTTTTTCTACAAGATTTTCAAAATAGAAAATAACATTGACGTTCAGTTTACCAAAGAAACTGTTAATCAGTTGTCAGTTGATTCTTAATGAGTTCATAAACAGGTTTTTATGAACTGTTTAAAGAAAGATATGCAGTGAGAATGCAAAGAAGAGAGTCCAAACATGGTAATATTTTCTTCCTTTGAGTGTCCAAGTACTTATAATGTTCACAGAGGGAGCCTTCCTAAATAAAGACCAAAAAAAAAATTGCTCTAAATCTTTCATTTTACAAATGGATAAACCAAAGCATCAGTTTTTATGGGACTGGTTATGGTCAGTCCCATGAAAATTCAACATTTGACCAAGGTACAGGACATCTGACTCATAGTCTAGGTTCTTATCATTTGAGAAAAACAGTGTATATGTGTAACAAAGGAGGAGGATAAAATAACTCCTCCAACTAAAGGAAAAGCAAGTTAGGCATTTCAGAGATGTGACTGATTTTCACATGGGGCTTGAGCCACCAGCCTGTTCTCCCGTATGCCCAAACCTGATACACAATGGAGTTGGGCTCATTATTACAGTGAACACATTAACAGATGATGTCATAGTTTTAAATATTTAAATTATATCCATACAATGTAAAATTTAGCTTAAAAATTAACCATCATTTAAGTTGCCATCTGTAGATAAGTTGAAACTTGTGCCAGTCTAATTAGCAATCAGGAATATGGTAATTGCTTTTGGCCTAGCAATGTGCAAAACTTCTCCAGAGTAAAATAATGACAAGTTGTGCATTTCTCAGCCTTTTTTCCTGCAAAAATGGCAATGTTAA
>PVJX010025178.1:0-27360 GCA_004027295.1 Dolichotis patagonum | reverse complement strand
GAATTGAGTGAAAATTAAGTACAAAATCTTAGAACGTTAGTTGTATTGGAGAAACCTAGTAAGAATGGAGGAGGTGGGATTTATGAAGGAGTAGACAAAATTCCCTGGCTTCTCCAACCTTTCTCCTTCTTTCACCTCTCTTGGATGTCATTTTACAGCATCCGCAGGACCATAGTTTTGATGTCGACCATTTCTTAAATTTTAACACCTTCTTTAAGGGTCAGTTTCTGGATCTTGACATTTCCTGAGTTACGGTATTGTACTTTTTTAAATATTGGTCTATTAAGTCTTTCCTTCATGCCTGACTCTGTTCTCAGTGCCACTACCCTCACAACTCAATGGTAATTTGTTTTATTTTGTGACACATTTTCTCCCAGACTACTGTGCCATTTGCTAGAACATAATACCATGTTTCATGACTAAGTTAGTGGGCCACAATGTCTCCACAGTTGACTGAAGAAAGGTAAGTCTAACAGCATGTATACAAATAAGTGCCAGGACCTAAGAATTAGCATTTCTCCGAGAGTATGTCTGCTTTTTGCAGCAAAAATGTATCTTAAATCATGAAAATCACTAATACATGGCAGGAATCTGCTGTGTGTGTGTGTGTGTGCACACGTGCATATGTTCTTGTGTTTCATTCAGAAATTTTTCATATAATTGTATCGTTTTCATTTGAATTTATTAAATGTAAATTTATTTCAGCAAATAAAAACCTGAAGTTTGTATTTTTCTTATAACTCTAATTATGAGGTTTAAAGACATACCAGGATTTTCTTAGGATCTTGATGTAAGACAATGAAATTTTGCCCAGTTTCAGATTTTGAAATGATAGGTTTCCTGATGACAATCACACAACCAAAGGATTCTCCATTGCTTGATAGATTGGCCACCTGCCAAGACACTCTGGCATCTACAGGGAAGTGTGGAAATGTCAACAAACCACAATTTATAGATGTCACCACAGCTGATGATCAGAGCTTCTGCTGATGTTGTGTTCCCAGCAATGTCAGGAGCTTGGGCTCCAATACTGGACTCGCATATTGCTGAGGAGAAATTGACCCATCAGCCTCACAGGACATTATCAACCTATTTCCAGATAGGTAACAGGGGAAATAAATGCACTGTGAAATTAAGCATGTATTTGAACTTATTACCAACTATTTAAAAAATGAAATTTACTTTTATTTATATGTAAAATAATCTGTCACATTTACCACTGCTAATCCATTTAGCGAAGTATACCAATGGTCCTGGTTTCAATATATGTAACTGATCTATTTGGGTTACTGATCGATTTGTGGAATTAAACTTTAGACAATTTCCGCTCAAAACTGTTTCATGCTGAGTTGCAACTTCTAACGTGCCTAATGAGTATATTTATGTTTCAATATATTAAGTTCAGTATACACATTTAGGTATTTTACATAAAACTTATGATGACACTATATGATTGGAGTGTCTTTACATTTGCCATGCTTTGAGAAATACTTAATAATATATGTAAAAGTATTTTAAAGGCCACTAGAAATAATGAGTTATGAAAGCTTTGCATTTATATAGGCTTTATGTTTACCATGCATTTTGACTGAGCTACTGTCACTTTATGTTTACAATATACTTATAATGAAAAAGGGGTCAGTGAATCCAAAATTCTACTTTCTAAATGGAACAGAGCAGAGTCAGGGATTTGCCGAAGATCAAAACCTTTGTGGTTTAAAAAGGACCTGAATCAGTGTATCCAGGCTGCCTCTTCTTTGAGCTTTTCAATACAGGTGACCTTGAAATATATAATCTTCTACTGGCAGAATTTTGTGTTTAATATGAATAATGAATATTTATTGGTTTTTCATATAGTATTTTAGCAAATCAGCCCTGAGTGAGACAGTTATTTATTTAATGGTAGAAAAAAACTTTGCATGTGATTTATCATGCTTTATAATTACAGTCTGCATATAATGAGTTCATTTTTACCATGTGCCATGAGTTGTTTATTAGTAATACTGTTTTAGGCCAGCAATTCAATTAACTCTACCTACCACTGGTGATTTCTAATGATTCCCCTCTTTATAATGAAAAACGGTGATTCTTTGAGGATTTTAATATACTTGATGAACAAAAATATTTGCTAAATGTTATTAGCCTATTTTGTGCAAAAGACCAAGAATGGCTATCAACTGAATTAATAATTATTTCAATGAGAATAAGTGGATCTTTACCCAGAGTGCAGCATATGCAAAGTTGTGCAGTCTCCAGGTGGAAAATATAATCATCATGCTGGGCTTCGAATTATATAAAATATAACACAACATCCACTGATATACTGACCCAAAACATGCAAAAGACTTTTACATGGATGATGTCAGTGAATGTTCACAATAATGGATCAGTACCCAGGGCAGAAAGTGGTTAATCAGGGCCCCTACACTAGGATGATTTTCATAGTTTAAAATGAATTTCTGAAGAAATATGAAACCCATATCCATTGTTTAAGAAATACTCTACTTTTATGTTTTGCAAAATATATAAAGTCCATTTGATTTGCTGTCATCACCGGATGCCTCTCCCTGCCATCATGTAAGCCAGCAATTTATATAGTGAAGTCAATACATGAAATGTACACATGGAATATGGCGGTCCGTCCCAGCAAATGGTGCTTTACTCTGGAAAATAATGTCACAAAATCAAATGCATCACTATCGAACTGTAGGAGGAATGACATTGAAAAATGGATGACATTCAGTCAAGAACACGGGGGAAATAGGCCAATGCCAGACTAATGCCAGAAATACAATATACAGTCCAGGACAAGTCAAGATCTGGAAAAAGCCCAAGGGAAGAGGATGCCAAGACTAAAGCAATGGTGGGCGTCAGAGCCAGGCCTTTGATCTTGCATCCACACCACAGCCAAGTCAGATGCATGAAGGAGAAAGGGAGAAGAGCATAAAAACCTTTGCCTGTTTCTTGCTTAACATCAACTCTTCTACTCATACCAGATCCCCTGTTATAGCCAGCACTGTTGAGAACTTGACTGCAGTTTCTCCCATCTCTGCTTTTATTATTACAAAAAACAAGAAAATGAAGCATTTTCTGATTTCTTAGATGTAATTTGTATTATACTGGTGGATAATAAAGCTGTGTATACTGAAGTGAATGGCATTATTATTTTGAAAATAAATATATATATATATATGCATGTATATTTCCAAATGTCTGAGTGTATGTATGTATATATATATATGCATATTACCAAATAAGTATATTAAATTGTACTTTTGTCAGTACACTATGCTAAAATTTCTGGAATATACACTTTATAACACTGAGTTTTGTTTCTTAATGTTTGATACAATATCATAATATAGACTCAAGTGTTCATTTCTTTAATAACTGGGATGTAATTTTTCCATAGTTACCTCTGTTGTTTTATGGCTTATTTTTTCATTTTTCAAACTGTATGTTTAGTTGAGAAATAATGGCTGTTATGCATAGAAAGGGGAAAGTGAAATTTTGACACATGTTTATAATGTGGATTGATAAAATCTGGCTAATTTAATGAATCCATCATCTCATATACTTATCATTTTATTATACAAACACTTAAATCTATTCTTAAAATTTTTAAATAAAAAATCACTGAAATCTTTATTAGTTTAAACTTTTTAATTTTTATTTTGATTAATATTTATTAGCTGCACATATTTACAAGACTGAGTGTAATATTTCAATACATGCACTGATCAAATCCATCCTCCCTTTACCTACCCACCTTCAAATTTTAGTCACTTTTTTTAACTTCTACACATGAAAGCACCTTTCTTTCTGTGTCAGGCCAATTTCAGTTAACAATGTCTTCCAGATCCACCCATTTTACTGCAAATAACAGGATTTCATTCTTCCATAGGAACTATCCTATCCCTAAAAATGGTAGTGAGCAGAACCAGTGGGTTGGGATGGCAATTCTGGGAAACTGATCAGAGAAGAGGGAAGTGAGATAATGAAGTGAAGAGAACTACTAAAAAGTCTATTTTTCAGAAGATTCCTCCTCAAAATCATCCTATTTATGGACTAGGAAACTGAGAATCTTCTACCAGGACACCTGTCGGTCTGTGGCAGAGACTGGAGATAACTCTGGCCCTTTCAGGTTTCCATGGATGAACAGAGGGGTGCTGAGAGGAGGGGAAGATACTAAATCCCATTGACGTGACCCAGGAAGAATGAATGGGCCATTACCAACATCTTCTACAAGGCAGACTAAAGCTTTTTGTTGAGAAATCAACTGATTTTGAAGGAGTTGGATTTTTTCTTTTTTTTTTCTAATAGTCTCTTCACTATTTTTCTTAATTCATACTTGATTTTTATTGTTATGGACTTTTTATATACAATTTTAAAATATATATCCACTTATGCTTTGTCTGTTGCCCTTATACTTGGAGCCTTTCCAATTATCTGATAAATGTTCACCAATATTTTACACTAGTTTTTATCTTTTATATGTATCGTTTAAAAATTTGGTAAGAAAACATGAAATAACTAGAGTATACAATATCCTGGCTGCATCATTTACATATCTGAATACCTATTGAGATGTTGAGGATTTATCAGTTGAAATGATCTGTAAGCATTCTCCCTATATTAGGCCATTTTCCTATCCCAAAGACACAATACCTGACACCTATCATTTTAAAAAGGAGGTATTGAATTTGATTCCTGGTCTCAGAAGATTCTGTCATGGTTAGATGGCTCCAAGACAGAAATCTCGTAGTTCAACAATGTGACCACACAACCATGTGTAGCTCATGGTGCTAGGAAGAAGACCAAAGGGACCGTGACAGAGAGGAAGGAGTCAGAACCACACAGAGCACCCAAGGTTATGCCTCTGTGACCCACTCACACATAACCAGAATGTACTTTATTTATCTGCTAGTCATTTCTCAATCTGATCAAGTGGACATATCACAATTTCACATGCTACCTTCTCCCTTCCTAACAGCAATCTGAGAACACTTTGCAGAACTTTTCAGTCATCATTGAGTAGCACTGGCTGAGCTCTAGATGGCCGGTGCTGACACCCATGCTGTGTACTGGCGCCGATAATGAGGCTGAGGCAGTGGGTTTATGCAATTGCTTGCTCACAGAGCTGAGTCAGGAGACTTTAATCCAGGGGAAGCAAAGGTATTTGTTTGATGTTTTGCTGAGGCCATACCCTCTCCAGAAGCAGGCAAATAAGGAAGCCACAGCTACAGATGTTGCTTATAACCATCTCACAGCAACACAGGATATATAGTGCAGAAACCTGAGAACTACACCAATGAAAGAAGAGAGGATCAAGTGAATAGCAGATAGACAGCCTAGTCTTAACTGCATTTGATTTTTTTCACTTAACTCAGTAGCATCATCTCACAATTCATCCCAATCATCTTAAGCAGTTCTTAATTACTTTTCTTTTACATAACTGCATAGAGTCTTAATTTCACTGAGTGTATGTACTGGTTATATTTGTCTGTTTTGAGGTAGGATCTCACTATGTTCCTCAGACTGGTCTCAAACTTGAGTGATGCCCCTGAGTCTCATGAGTGCTGGCATTACAGGTATGTGCCGCCATGGTAGGCTGAACGGTTTTCTTAAAATAATGTGAGATCCAGGAGGAAAGAAATATCTTTATAAAGATATTTATAGTCCTAGAGCCTATGAAGTATTTATGCTGATAAAAGAAAGAAATGCATCCTTTGATGTTAAATGTAAAAGCCCTGAAGTTTCTACAGGACGTAGACACCCAGCTACAGATGGGCCACTGTTTCTGTACACTTCCAAGATACTTATTATTTTATTTTAAGGATCCTTCTACAGAAAATATACATCTACAATAAGAATGCACTCTCAATTTTAGAAAACTAAATTTAAACAAAACACAGATTGATTCCAACTGAATAATAATAAACCCCACAACAGTTAAGCTCTCTTTTCAGTATTTCTCTGTTAATAAAGCAATGCCAAAGCCAGCTTCTGAACTTTAATTTCATTTTCATTATTTTTATTTAGAATGTTACTTCCTTCTGGACAATGAAGGTTTCTGAATGTTAATATATTAGCCCCATTAATTCAAATATTTATTCTGAAAGCGTTTGTGGCTTTGTCGCTGTATTTCATTTCCTTTGAGATATGATAGGAAGTAACTAACTACTCTGTAAGTGGAGACTGATGATACAAGGCAATTAAGTATTCTCACGCTTGTCCTTGGGATGTGCTTTCATGCTTTAAGGAGTTTTATGACAAGACGAGTCCAGCTGCAGTATGACAGACAAGAAGTCCCTGACTCTCCCTTTACCTGTGCTGACAAGAAGCAGGCATAGTGTGGCTCTCAGCTAAGACGACCCTCTCATGCCCTTCCCTTTACATTTTCTTGACCCTCCTCTCCTCCCAGAATCCACTGAGAAACTTGCCTGGTTATTAGTGGACAAACTTCTCTGTGACTCTGACATTAGTGGACATCCTTCTCGTGACTCTGACAGGAGTCCAGTTCAGCTATCAGCCATGGTCCCCTGCTTCCACTCCCACCACTGCTACTATCCCTTTGAAGAAGTGGCAGGGAAATCACTCTTAATGTGGCAAAGGTCAGGGAGAGGTCCCCAACTTCTTCTAAGCCCTAATCAGCTGTTGTGAACAGAGCTGGCCATCCTGAAGATTCCCTGATTTCAGCCATACTATTTTCCCTGGAAAAGTGACAGCTGTCAACTAGACCCCTTGTTTCTCCCCGTTTCCTTGAATTCCCACCTTGACAGTTACACCTGTCCTGAATTTTTTGTATCTGAATGGATCAATCCTAGGCCTGTACCTGAAACATAAACTACATTTCCCTCACATTTCTCAGGTGAGTGTAGTAGGACTCCCTCTGATGCACTGACCCATATACAGCTCCTATTAAAATAAAGCCACACCCTGCTTGAGATTTACTTTTCCGGTCACGTGATTTGGAAGGTTGTATAAACCTACTCAAGATTCTTTTCTGAATACTGTGGAAAGATAAGTTATTTTAAAAGAAGGAACATTAAACATTGTGGCTTTTAGCCTCAGTTATAGTTTGTGTCTAGATGTTTCCCCAAAGCTTCATGCATCATAGGAGTGGGGCTTTTCAGAGGTGGTTGGATCTAGAGTTTGTGATGGATTCATGGATTAAGGGTGTGAGTGCTAAACCCACCACAGGGAGGGCAGCCTGCATACAATAATACAATATAAGGGACAGAAAGAATGTAGTCTCTCTCTCTCTCTCTCTCTCTCTCTCTCTCTCTCTCTCTCTCTCTCCCTCCCTCTCTCTCTCTCTCTGACTCTCTCTCTCTGTCTCCTTTTCTCCCTCCCTCCCTCCTTCCCTCTTGTTGCATTTGCTGTCTTCCATCACCATGAACTGTTGCCCCTCTCCATGTGCCTTCCTGCCTTGGAGCCAGCTGATTATGGACTGAAACCTGTGAGCTAAATAAACCTTTCCCCCTTTAACTCTGGGTGTTAGGTATTTTGTGTCAGCAATGAGAGAAAAGTAACTAAGACAGCCCCAAAGAGTCCCAGAAACCAGCAGCAACAAAGATCAGTAACAGAAATCAGCCTCCTGCAGAGGTGACCAGTCCTGTTTGGCACAAGCCAACTTTAAACAGCACTTGACAGTGTCAACTGAGGGTATTCAGTTTAACTGGACTGGACCAGGGGTATTTGGCCCCTAATAGAGCTGCACTTTCCCAGTGCATGGTTTGAATCTATGAGCAGAAGGATCCTCAATGGATTCAGCTCCTTGCAGCTGAAGAACTGAGGCTCATATTGGTTTGCTGGCTGTGATCCAGGGCTCCCTGCTAACTAGAGCTCACCCATGTTCCTTGCCTACCCTCCATCTTCAAGCAAAAAACAGTGTACATAGTCGCCTTCACACTTTATATCTTTGGCTTTCTCTTTTGCTACCACCCAGAGAAAGTGTTCTTCATATAAGAGTTTTCATAGCTCCTCAAGGATTAAACTTATATAAGTAGTCTACCAGAGTTATAGGACAAGACATCATTGCTTCCAATGGACAGTGAGAAAATGTTAGTTCTAAAAAAAAAAAAAAGAAGAAAATGTTAGTTCTTTCTAACCTGATTTTGAGGAAGACCTTTATAAAGTGTGTCATTAGCACATTTTGAAGCTTCCTTTGACCTAAGGAATAGCCTCCTGTTGCCTCTCAATTGACCTTGTCCTGGAAATCTTAACTACAGTCCCTTCTAAGGGCTGTTGCTCTGTTGCTCAGGTAACAAGCAAAATTTGGACAAACCACACAGGGCTGGATTTCATGTTCCTTGTGCTTCCTGAATAGCTTATAAATCTTCATGGGCATGTCAGACTTCATTGAAGAAAGATCAAAAACTATAACTGGGACAAGAGTCCCTCTTAGGAGAGTATTTCCAAATGCAGCATCTGGACCACAATGAGGCAAAAATGGTACTATGAAAGTTGAGATTGATTGCACAGCTTGATTTCCTTGGAAGCCATCCAGTGAACACACTTGTGGATGTAACAGGATGTGTCATGGAACTGTGACCTTGAATACTACATATGACCCCTTGCCCTATCTTCTTCAGTGCTATCCCCTGCTTCCCAGCAGTCATCAGCTAAACAGTTTGTTCCACTGTATGCTTCTATCATAAGGTCTCTACTCTGGAACCAGCCTACATGAACTGAATCCCCTGAAGTCATGAATCATATTATGTTTTCCCCCTTTAACTTGTGGTTTGAGGTATTGTGGCTTCAAGATAGCAATGCTAACACAAACACTGAGAGTGTCGACTTCAAGAAACATTCTCCAACCTGTGAAGTGCCAGGTTAGCACTTACCAAATCTGCACTTGTAGCCTTGGGAGTAACTCTTTCCTCCATGTTATGCCCATGGAGCCTCATTGTCCAAGAAGCATTCACCCTCTGGTTCACAGCACAAGAGTCTAATTCCAGTGTTGTTCAGATCCGTAAAACAAAGTGCATGAGACTACTACAGAAACTCAGTCTATTAAAACATGATCATTAAAGTAGCACAATCAGATACCTGACATAACACATGTGCTTCCTTATGAATGTAGTAAATAAAAATACTGAGCAGAGAATCCAAAAATGTTGAAATACTGATGCACATGAATATTCCAAAATATTTGCAAGATTAATACTATTTATCTGATTTCTTTTAGTGGCATATGTTTAGGATACTGTTCAAATCGCTGTGTTCCAAAAGCTTACATTCAGAGTAGAAGAAAATATGAACTTCTAATTAAATATTACTCAAAAGAAAGATGTCTTTTTTTAACCCAAGCCCACAGAGCCACTTAATCCTACCTGCGACTCCAGTTTAGAGTTCCAACATACAACAAAAATCTAACATTTTCTTACTCAAAAGTGTTGGAAAAGAATAAAGAGGAAAAAAGTCATTGTTGCCTCTTCATGAAAGAACAAATTTAAGTTGAGTTTGTAAAAGGTTTCTGAGTACTATATGCAGAACAATTGTTGAGAGAAGTGTTAAAGAACAAAATGCTTAGAGAAAAATTAAAAACTAAACAGAAGAATTCTTCCACTAAGGCATATTGCCAGCCTTACAATAGGGTTTCAACTGCGCACAGAGGAACCATGCTTCAATTATTTAGACTTATGTTTGATCTAGTTTAGCTAACCTACTTCTTGCATGCATAGGCGGGAAGGAGAGGAAATATACAAGGGACCAGATTGTTTCACAGAGCACTTTTGTGATAATGCAAAATACATAACCTGTTCATCAAAGATTACTACACAGCAAGATTCCTAAGCAGTAGTAAATATTTAAAGCTCAGATGAAAACAGAATTAGAAGCAAGAATTAAATTGTCTAATCTTTTCACCTGCTCAGATGCAAAGGGAAGGTTTAATGAGAGAAACCCTTGGATATTTGCTGATGTCGCACTTGTGAGCTCTCCTTCCAATACTGAACACATGGAGAGAGTAATTTTTCATATTGACATTCACTTTTGAAAGCAGTTTCATGTGTTAAAATAAATCCAACAAATGTAAAGAACCCATTATCTTAAAGGAGATGAACGGCAATAAGCTGATTTGTGTCATGAGAATAATTTCATCCTAGCAAACGTCTTCTGCATATCCTCAGCAAAGCTTTTTCTAAAAATAAACCTTAAGGAAATAACCACAATTACCCCTTTTCAACATGAAGAACTCAAAATACTACATACGAAACTGAATTTGACTAGTGCAGGTTTAATTTTTTGTCTATGTTCTCTCACAGGTTAAATTGCCATTTAATTTTACAAACTGTTTCTGAAAACAGGCCTTGACTTCACAGAAACAGGGCATAAAGTAAATGCATTTAGCAATGCCTGCAAAGGAAGCATTAATAAATCACTCGCAGAACTTGACTTTGGTCTCTCAGTCTGCCAAGAACTGGTGAGACACTGCTATGGTTTGGATCTGAATTTGTTCCCCTCAAAGGTTCATGTGTTCAGAGAAAGGGCTTCTGGAAGATGATCATGAAGACTTTAAATTCTTCCCTGAATTTATTCATTGGTGGGTCCCTAACTAGATGCCATTACTGGGAGGTGATGGAGACTTAGGAAGGGAACCCTAGATGTAGAAGTGAGTCCTGGGAGCACGACTTTACGGACAGATCTAATCTACCCCTTCCTTGGGGCTGAGGCTCCCTGACTGAGCCACCGCGAGGTGAGAAGTTTTGCTGTGCTCCACTCTTCCATCGTGGTGCTCTGTGTCCCTGCAGGATCAGAAACAGCAGAGCAGAACATTAGGGTCTGGAACATTTGCAAACATTAGGCAAAATACACTTTGCTTCCTTGAAGCTGTTTTCCTCGGGTATTTTGGTACAGCAACAGAAAGCTGAGTGACACAGACGGTGATCCTCCGGCTCTACCTGACACCAGCATGCACATCCCCTCGTGTAGGGAAGGGTGCAGGACCAGGAGTACTCAATTCAGCCCTTCAGTTTACAAATTAATTTTAAACGCGTGACAACTGCCTTAATGACCAGTTATGCATCTGCAAAGTGAAACTAATAACCTCATTTAAAGGGCTGTCCATAAGTGTCTAACACAATAATACACTTGAAAGGACTTGAAAACTATGAAGTGTAATATATGGGTTTGATTTTGAACCAGACTTTAAAAAAAAAGCAAAACAGAAAAAATATATAATTTTAAAACATAGTAGCAAATTAACATTAGTTCATGTGTTGCATATTTTTAGAAGTAGTTGTTCAGGTTACATGATTCAGGCACAAAAAATGATCAAAGAGTCATTGATTGTTTAACTAGACTTTTAAGATCCATTTTGTTTTAACTGGAGTTTCTTTTTCTTTCTTTCTTTTTTTTCCCCGCTGGGGATCAAACCCATGACCTCACGCTTACCAGATGAGCACTTGAGCTGCAGAGCTAAATTCCTGGCCCTAATTTTAATTTCTTTTAAACAGCTTTATTATATATAACTGATACATAAAAATTGCACATGAAAGTTGATTGTTATTTAGAAAATTCTTTTCATTCTTTTCCCCCAACTTTCCAAATAAGTGTTTGAAGCAAAACAAATTTTAGGGCTGGGGATTTAATTCAGTGGCATAAGCACCTGCCTGGCAAGTGCAAGGTCATGAGTTCGATCCCCAGTACAAAAAAATAAAAAAATGTTTAAAAAAACAAATTTTAGCAGATTAGCACACAACTCAGTCAAAGAATCATATGTTATACATAAAAAGCAATCTATTAAACTTTGTTCATGTGCTTCTGAAGATATGTAACTCAGTATCCAGCAAAAGAAGTAAAACAATAGATTAATAACGTGAGGTTTGCTTGACTTAGGTAATTCTTCTACACATGTATATTCATCAGTGTAATCATTATATAAAACATCTCTCATTGTGTTATCAAAACCAATCAAGAGCCTTTTGTAAGTGTTCATTTGTTCAGAAAATGTTTAAGATCTTTTCTACCCTGACCTGACCTGGGAATACTAATACTCTCAGTAAATGTTTAATGAATGAGTGAATAACTTCCCTTAATCAATATGAGGGTCTATTTAAATTTTACCTGACTGCTTTATAGAATTGTCATTAACCCAAGAGGTAAGTAATTAGAAATAAAGTCACAAAGTTTTAAGAGCGAAGTATTTGGGTGCACTGAAATCACTCACGCAATCTCTGAGTTTTGCAGATGGCAACTGCTTACTAAAGGCAAGATATCCACAAGTAAGTATTTTATACTTTTAAGAAGTTGGTGTCAATTCTCTTATAATGAAAATGTTAGGCACATCTCTTCTCATTTTAGTCCATCCAAAAATATATGGTATAGAAGAAATATCTTCATAAATATTCTGAAATCTAACATAATATGTACAAGCGTGTTATCTTGTTTATTACTAAATGAGAAAAAGGTTTCTGTTTAACAATTTAGCTCTAAATAATTAGCTTCAAAGAGGTTGTGATTTAAAGATGTTGCTCACAACTCCCATTAACTTTGTTTATAGACTATTCAGGAAGAAAAAAAAGAAGGCATTTCAAAATTAAATTTAGAGTAAATTCCAGAATCACAGGCTCTTGTTGACCTGGTTTTCCTTCTGAAATCATTCCATCATCCACACAACTTATCTGTGACCATTTTCACATTATTAACTTTTATAATATTTTTAAGGCATTGTATCTTTATCTTTTCATAGTTCTACATATGTAAAACTCTAAAATTATTTCTGAATGGCTATTTCCCAGTTGCACTATTCCTAAATGAGTCTTTACTGTTACCATTATGTGGCTGTTTCTCCAGCTCATTTTGCTTTTTCTGGAGCTTCACTATTCGTGTTCATGCTTCTTGATCCTTCCCCGAGTGAGCTATTCACCGTATACTAATATCTGAGTAGAATTACTTATTGCCTTTGTATAGCATTTCCAAAGAGACACTTGAAATTTTTTCATATGAGATATACACAATATTCTTGAAACACCACAGGAAAAAAGCTAAACTGAAACCTGCACTTTTACTTGGGATATTATCCAGTGAAACAATTTGAATGTGACAACATGTTACGGTAACAGAGATACGAGAATGGGGTAAGACAGGTAAATGTGTCACCTGCCATAAAACACAGTCTCTTCACCCAAAATTTCATGGTGCATTTGAGCTCTGCTTAATGAAATTCACAGACATTTCAACTCAAGGCTAGAGCCTCAACTTCTTTGAAGTCATAAATTATTTTCAAAACCTAGAAAAATGTACAGTAAAATCTGGTTCATTTCCTCGTTTATGAAGTTTTTACATTTTGCCTTGACTGACTGCATTTCTTGTTGCTGTGTACCAAATTACCAACAGCTGAATAGTTTAAAATAATAAAATTTTATTATCTCACAATTTCTGTAGCAGTCTGATACCGTCTGATCCGATTCTTGCTCGGCATGTAGGTTGGATTTCATTCTACTCTGGAGGCTTTGAGGATAATCAGTGTAATTCCAAGCTCGTTTTTATTGTAGGAAATCTCAGTCTCTTGTGATTACAGGACTGAGATCCCCAACTTCTTGTTGGCCTGTTGGGCAGGAGCTCCCTTAGCAAACAGAGCAGCCTCACCTTTTACCAGATGGCCTCTTTTGTCTTCAAGCCAGCAAGAGTGTGCTGAATCCTTCTTGTGTCTCAATTGCCTTAGTGTGTTAGTCAGCTTTCCGTTGCTGTGACAAAATACCAGAGAAAATCAACTGACAAGGAAGAAAGGCTTATTTTCTTTCAATTTCAAAGGCATCGGTCCATAGCCTGGGCCTATGATGAGGTAGGACATCACAGTGAGGAACTTGTGCCTCAGTAAAGCTATTCACTTCATGGTGGCCAGGAAGCATAAGAAACCCTAGAGGAAGGGCTGAGTTTCCAGTGTTCCCATCAAGAGAACACCACAATGTACTGCTTTTCCAACTGTGCCCCACCTTCTTAAGGCTTGAACCAGGTCCTAGTAGTGACAAGAGCTGCTGACCAACCCTTTAGCATGCGGGATCGGTTAAATAGAAGCCATCATACTTTCTTCCTCTGTTTCTGACTCCTAGATTTTAAGGGCTCATGAGAGTCATTGAGTCATTCAATGGGCTTAGACAATCTTTCTTTTCCAAGTCAAAGCTTTGGACCTAGAATCTCTCACACCATCTGTCAGGAATCACAGAAATGATCTCAGAATTCTGCCTGCCTCACATCTCATCTATTTCTTAATTAATATATTGCAAAAATAAAAAAAAGCATGACACATTGTAGTCGAAGTAAAAAAATTCTGTATAACTCGACATAAATGAATCATTTAAAATAAGTGATAAAACATTTAAGATGCTTTGGACAAGGCATTTTCATTCAAGTAAATTTAACATCTGTATTCTCTTTCTTTCTGCCATTTGCCCTCTTTCGCTGTCTGAGACAGGCATGAATCAGAAACTGAATAAATTTGTTGAATTAGTTAAAATAGGTAATACAGTTTTCAATGTTTCTTCAATTGTATGTTGTAAAGACAAAAAGTCTTCAAATATTTTTCTAACAAATAAAAAATAAGAATAAAAATAATAAATATAAATTACCACATCTGAATTATATAAATGATATAATAAATACAAATATATAATACAATACCTAGCAATAGAGCCTCAGTAAATGTTAATTCACTTCTCTACTTCCTGATTGGAAATACTTAATATATCAAAAGCACAATTTCTCCTGCTTCACATTTTGTCACCTTTTCCTTCAATTAAAATGATTTCTTTTCCTCAGTGGGTTTGCCTATATTGCTTTAAAATCCCAAATACGTTTTCAAAAACAAAGCCATCAAACTCCAATATAATAATCGCTTTGCAAACTGGGTGATTGACTTGGTTGATGGTTTCAAAATGATTTCTCACATTCAACTTAATTTGATAGACTTTTTCATATTAAACTAGACATTTACTCACAAAATGATTCGATTAGATTTAAAGCTTCAGTTACTAATAGTGATGAAGATAGCCAAAACAACTGTCATCAAAGCATATAATACCATTAAAAATAAATATTTTGTAGTAGAAAATAGTCTACAGTTTTGGTTATCTTCTATTTATAGTTAGGAAATGATCAATTCTTCTAAGGACTCTGGGTGGGAATATCTGCCCTAAAACTGATGATTTTAGCACTGTACAAGAAACCGTGATATTTTGTGCAAAATTTTATCTGTGCACTTGCATAACTGATGAATCTAATAAGCAGTGGGGATAGTTATTAAATTAACAGAACTGTGCACTTGCTGTTACAGTGCAATGCTTCTGTTAGATTTTATGTCACAGCATCGTCATCCTCATTCACGTTCTTCGTTTCTGGAATTCGGCATTTCCATTTTAACATTCTATTAAACCACTAATACTCCATTGTAAAGTAGCCTATTGGCTGAAGCTGGTCCTTATGCAGGCAATAAGGTTAGCAGCATTTTTTTCTAAGTGATGAACAGATTTAGGCCCTCTGAATGGTGCCCTTGGATAGCTTCCTTCACCTAGTTTGCTATAGATTCTTTTTTATTATGCGTAATTACATGTACAAGCAAATGAAAACCTTTAAAGTCTCTTAAAAATCGTGCTTATTAATGAGAACTGCAGCCAGCTTCCAAGCATTTGTGTTTCCATGTGCCTTATTTCAAAATCTAATTGGTCACCTCTCAATATGACAACCAATTTACTGGCAAATAAATCATCTGAAATATTAAGAAATCTGTATACAATCTAAAAAGCAGCAACCTATGTATTGTTGGAACAATACACTTCTAAATAATCAATTAGAAGTGTATTGTTTCAATAACATCTAACTGATTATTTAAAATAAATGTGTCATTATTACTAGAGTGATATTGGAAATATGAATACATGAGAAAAGAACAAAAGCATCACGAGACACGGTTCTTAGCTTAAGTCTCTGTATCAAACACGGAGTGGTGGAAAATGATTTGACTAACATTTCACTTTATTATTATTCCACATGGCTAGACATGAGTAAGAAGGATTCTGTGGACAACAGAAGAAAAAAGAAGAAACAAGAAAAATGGCTGAAATGAGATTGAACTGTGTTGGCTTAGTAATCCACTAATAACCATCTTTGTATTTTTAGGAGGTTAAAAAATAGGCCATTGTAGGTCATTTATGGGATGAATATTTTCTAACAACTGCTATACAGTAGTAAGTGTATGAAGCACTGAAAAGAAACTGATGAATAGTCATCCCACCACCAAAATGGTAAAGATTGTAACGCTTTATGTTGTATGTTGGACCAATAATTGTCAAGTATTTTGCCACTGTTTCCTTACTTTTCAAAACTCTCAAACTCTTTCAAATACACAGAAAGTGCTAGGTTTAGATATACTCTACCAGTGCAAGAATAGCGTTCTAACTGCACTCCTATTTCTGCCTATTTGTAGAATGGGAGCAGTTGTACTGCCAAAAATCACAGTATGGTTATAATGACATAAACAAACACATGCAAGTGCTTAGACAGTTCTCTGTATTTAGTAAGCACTGTGTCAGAGTTTAAGTGTTATCCTAAGATCATAGAAGAATGTACAGGACTGTATTCAAAACATGACAGTAATTTGATTTATTCAGATAGATCCTCTTAACAAAAAGTCTAAGCCTCAAAATACTAATATTATCAATATGCAGACAGAGATGGGAGTAGAGGTGAATTACAAGCTCTGACCAGCCTCTTAATAGTCTCAAGATTTTTTTTATAAAATTAACACAAACTCTTTACAAATGAAAACCAGAATAAATTGAAATTAACAGTAACTTGCTTTATTTGTATAAGCTAGGTAACAGTAAAATTACTTTAAAATAATAGTCCAAGACTTACACGAAGAACTTTTTTTAAAGATACAACAATTTATTAGAGGTAAGGTTAGAATATACTCAAGAGTGGAAAGCAGGTAATCAGAGAAATGAGGCACCCACTGAGCACTAAGCAAATTCCCTTCTGCAAATCATCTAACCCTCCATTTGCTTAAGTTTATTTTTCTAATACACTGTATAAAGTGACCTTTTCCTCATTATCAGGTACATTTCAGAATGAAATTGGGTGAATTTCAAAAATAAAGTTTTCTTTCTGAAATTCATTTGGAAAATAAATATATATTATTTGCTACAACTCATTTCCCCTCAGGTAATGCAGAGAAGAAGAAAGTTCTATTATTGCCAGACTGCAAGATTAATATCTCAGCAGCTATGGATATTCCAAGAATAACTTTAATAAACTGAAATGAAACAAGCATGGCTGATAGCATCTTTAGCTCACCTCTGAAATACATGCCAAGCCGAGTTCACATCCAAAGTACTGGAGCACCCATGAAACAAAAGGGATCTAAATTTAACAAATGTATATTCACTGGGTGGTCAGTTTCCTCAGTCCATGCCACTCCTAAAGATACTGCTTAAGACTGTCCAAGAGACAAACAATCTGTCTTCCTTCTCCCAGGACTCCTGCAATGTGGAAAATTAGGGCTGAAATTTTCAGTAAGAGAACAAGAGACGAGAAACACTAAGCATATGTCCTAAGAGATAGCTCTGTTCTTAGAACATGCACAAAGAATCCTGATAATCTACCCAACTCTAGATGATTTTCACGAAACTCAGTGTAACTTACTGTAACACATTTTTATTTTGCATATGCTTCATGTATATGACGTATAATAATTATAGTGCCCTCTTCTCATTCATGAATTAGAACCCTATTTTTCTATAAAATATATGACCAATAGCTAGAGTAATTGTGTTGAAAGCCAGTGAATGATGGCTTTCTTAAACAGCGTCTCTTTTATGGCATTACCTCAATTCCCACTTTTGAAGATTAACTTTAGATACATAGGTTCAAACATCATAACCCTGAGAGATGGGGCAAGACATATTCTTCCTATGAAACCGTTTAGGTAGGCAGGGCAGTCTGGAGTACTTTTTAATGATGATTTTCAAATTTTTAATACTGTAATATATTTTGCTCATAAATTTAGAACAAATGCACATTAACTCATTTCATCCACACACTAGCTATGTGTAATGGGTGTTATATTAAAAACCTTTTTACAAAAGAGAAAAAACTGTTCCTACACCTATCCATGTTCATGGACTTCAATCCAATTGTTAGGATTGTAGTCATGACATTGGGCAAGCATTGAAGTGGCTACATTTCATTTAACGTAAGGCATATATTGCAAATATACTGTTGTTTTTATAAACAGGAACCACCTACGTACAGATTTTCATTAGGCACAATATTTAACTGCTTTACTGACAATTAACCCATACTGTCTTCTAGGTCTTCTCCATGCCCTCAGGCTCATTAACCTCAGGACCAATACAATCTCCCTGGGACCCATGCCATATGCCATGTTATCTCAAAGTTTCTGGTTTGTGCACAGCTACTCCATCTACCTCCCTATTCTTCCTTCTATTGTGACATAAAATTTGACGTGCTTCCAACTTCAGCTCGGCACTGTTCCTCAGACCAGTGCTTCACATTGTAGCCTAGATGGTTGCTTTCTTACGCAACTCTATGGTTTCTTCACTACTGGGAAATTCATTCATGCATGTATTCATCCCCTAATTCAATATTCACCAAAGTGTTCCTCTGTACCACGTGCTTTCAAGAAGATGCAGTAGAAAACAAGACAGATAAGTTTATTGTTTCTGTGGAACAAGAGGAAGAAGGCATCAAATGAACAACAACAAGAATCAATGACTAACAGTATCAAAATGGAGATAATATAAATAGCATTAAATAAGGGGCATTGGAATGTTATAAAATACAAAGAGATTAAGAATTATATGAAAGCTATGATCTGGAAAGGCTAATCAAGAATACACTTGACCTAAGAGATTTGTGGGATTGAGGTCCCAAAAGCAGACATTTGAAAAGCTGGGCTAAGAGCAGTCCACTGAGCGCAAAGGCTTTCCAGGAACAACAGCTTGCAAGGACAAGAATCAAAACCATCGTGACAGCTGAAGCTCTGAGGCCAAGCAGGTACCTAGCATGAGAAGAGACTGAGGTAAATGCAGTAGCCAAATTGCACAATATCTTCTGAAATTTTATTTTTATTTTTAGACAAGTGGGATAATACGGGATCATTTTTAAAAGGGAAATGGCATGATTTTTTGTTTTAAATATATTACCTTTAGTGTTTCCAGATAAATTTTCCATACAAACCTGTTTATTAGTTAAATGTGTTTCTTTTCTTGTACTGCCTTCTCCTTCATTGTCCCGTTCTAGTATTAAATTTCTTGTCCCTTGATCAGATGTGGTCATCACTCTTAGAACTTCCATCTTGGTAATCATCTTTTCTCTCTCTTTTACTAGATATAGCTGTAACATTACTTGTAGTCTCCGTTTCTTGGGTCCCTTGGTGTTTGGTAAATTGTACAGTTACTTCATAGCTATTTATTGCTTCTCTACCTTCATTAGACTTCTCTGCAGGAAAGGCATGTTGTTCTCCTCCAGGGACTTTGGTATTCTTTTGGCCAGTGAAATGTGAGCAGACATGGTACCATGTCCCAGGACAACTTTTAAATATACTTACATGGCATGGCTCATTTAGGTTCTAGGAAAATGTTTTTGTATCATCTTAGTTTCCTCCCCATCTTTCTTTTTTTTTTTGTTGTTCTTTTTCTATTTTATTCTCTTCTGCAACTCTTTTTAGTGGGATAGCTGATCTTCTGCACAGATTCTCTAATTTTTCAAGTAGACCTCTGAGTCTTTCCAATTGTTAGGAATTAATATAACTTGTTATGTAATCCTTTCATGTATTTAACATCCTGGTATGAACGATTGGATAAAACATGCTGATACTTGCTGAAATTCCTAAGACTGATAGAGGAATAGTTTTTTCCCCTCACAATAGATGTGAGTTCTATTTCACAAACACAAAATTTGACAACTCTTGGAAACATTAGTGGGTATAAGATTCTGGATTTGCATTTATAGTGTAAGCAATATATATGGTTATCACAAGCAACTACAAGGTACTTAGGGCCAGGTGAATAGACAAGAACACTGCAAGGGGAAGTACAGTTAGTTAGAGATATGTCCTACAAAAAAAGCATTAGGAGTTACAAAAGGATCTTGGGTAGAAGCTTATAAGATAGCCAGAAAGGTAAAAGGAGGTATGGGTAAAATAGAAATTGTGTGACAGAAACAAAACATGTGGTTATGCATAATAACAGATTAGAGATTTGCCCCATGCATGAGTAAAATAAAAGGCAGTCAGAGCCAATGAAGTTTTTGGAACTTTCCTTATCTTTTCTGTAACTCACGTACATATATATGAATATTATTTCTGAGATAGTAACTAGAGCACGTGGCTCTTACAGAGATTATAAATTTTCAGTATTCCTTCAGTATTGTTACTTTAATCAACTTGTTAAGGACTATAATAGATGTATATTCAAAGTGCTGAGTGACCAAAAAAAAGAGCAATCAATTCTGCCTAGGTAGGTTAGGAAACCTTTTTCCACAAAAAGGTGAAAAATTTTAGCTCCACCTTGATGATTAAGAATTATTTTCCAGGGTGATACAGGGAAGAAGGAGGGAAAACTCTCATGTAGGAAAAATAGCATAAGAAAAATTACAAGTGTATAAAATGGAAGACATATCTTCTTAGAGAGTTTATGAGGACTAGGGCTCAGTAGAGAAATAAAAGAAACACTAGTTTACATAGAGAATGGGAAGGCTGTGTCTGATTAGGAAGAACTTTGTATATCCGACTAATCCATAAAAGTGTATTGATGAGCTTTCCAATTTGGGGATCAAATATATGACATACGTGAAGTAAAGGAAGAAAGGATTATTCTGGTTTACTATTTCAGAGGTTTCAATCTATGGATATCTGACTCCAAGGTGGCGAGAAGTAGAGAAAGTACACAAAAAGTCAGAGAATGAGTAAGTAGGTGGGGACAAGAATCCACCCTTACCGATCATGATGTGTGCCATTTCCGCCAACCAGACCCAACTTTCTAACACCACATCAGTGAGTCAGTCCATTAATGCGTATAGGACTTCCACAATCTCATCACCATCCAATAGCTCCACCAGTGAACATAAGAGTACTTTGGGAAATATTTTTGATCCAAACCATACTACTGTAATAATTGATACTTATGGAGCATTTGCAAAGTTTTTGACAGCATAAAAAAAAGTTCTTTGTGTTATCTAACTAAATAACATAAACGTCTCCTGAAAGTAGACATGTCTGTGTTCCATTTTAAGGGACAGAAATGCACAGCAAGACTAATTTCTCTTAGTCATTCTGTCATTCAGGTGAAGTTTACTCCTCTAGAAAATAGCCCAATATTCTAATGACTTAACCAGGGTCGTTTATTTCTTATTCACTACAGAGTCCAGCATTTCCAGTGAAAGGCAGTCCATACAGTGATTCAGAAATTGAATCTTTCCTTTCCTTTCTAATCTCCAATGAATTCTCAGTACTCTAAATTTATCTGATGAATAAATAAAAAATGGACAAGAAAGATAGCACCCAGCAATATGTGCTGAGAAACTTGGAGTACTTTCTGCATTGTATCAACTATTATTTGCTAGGTCCTTTCATTTTCCACTAAATATCTAAAGTTTGAGCAAAAGTTAACACATGTTGTGGTTGTAATGAAAGTAAAAAAAAATTATCACATGCATCACACAAAAGTCAGTAAGAACAATTCACGTAGGTAATGAGAACTGACTCTGTCTTTTAGGAAGAGCAATATAACAGAATTTTGTAACTCAAGTCCTAGGTGTCAACTCATGTTTATTCTATAACAGGGAACTTCTCTGAACATGGTTCGGGTTTGCTCTGGGCAGAAGGTCTCATCCACCATTTGCCTTTGCCTCCATGATTTCTACTTTGAGTATCTACAGGGAATCTGCCATTTACAAAATTGGGTAGAGGGGCCGACATTTATGGTGTGTTGTCATATCTCCTGTAATGAATTGAATAGGGTCCCTCAGTTGCTTACAAAGCATATCAGAATAAAATACTATTTGGGCAAACAGTGTTTACAGAAATAAATATTTAAGGATTTCAAGAAAAACTTGTTTCAAATTTAAGATGAGCCCTTAACCCAAACACTGATATCCATATAAGAAGTGAGAATACAGAAAAGCTGAGAGAGAAAAAGTCATGTCAAAACAGAAATGGTAGGAGTTATGTTGCCACAAACTAAACCACCAGGAGCTGGAACAGTGTCTTAGTTACTTTTCTTGTGGCTGAGACAAAATAGTTGACACCCAGGTTAAGGGTGAAAAGGAAAGGTTTATTTGGATCACAGTTTGTAGAGGTTTCAGTCTATAGTTGGCTGGCTTGCAGGTGGCAGGGCAGAGAGGCATTGCATGGGAAAACAGTTTATAGCAGGCACAAAGAAGCAAAGCAGTGAAGTAGCAAGCCACAAGTGACAAGCAATGATCCTCTTTCTGTGCCTTGTATTCCACCCAAACTATACAATGTTACGGTGGGCAGGACACAATACAAGGGTGTGGCATTCTTATTTCTACCCATACCTGTGCCAAACCCCTGATCCCAGCTTCCTCTGAAAATACCCACCTATGACCGCATGAGGATTTGGGAGGACAACCAGACATGAGCTATAACAAAGAGCAAATGCAGGTTTTTCCCTTGAAGTCTTCAGGGGGATTGTGACCTACTAACACCTTGATTTCAAACCGATGGCTTGTAGGAAAATACTATGAAAGAATAAATTTCTGTTATTCTAAACCATCTAAATTTTAGTACTTTGTTACATCATCCTGACTTACATTAAATCTGAAATTTAGAACAACTGTAGACTGAATTATTAATTTTGCTTTCCCTCAACACTTACTAAAACAAATTATGCATAATCTTCTATAAATTTACTACAATAATTTTTAGACTTATCTCTTCCACATCCCTTGCCCTACCTCCTGTTTTCGTAGGATTCATTCATCTCTGGCCTGTATTTTCCATATCTCCTCAGTCTTCCTTCTCTGTCAATCCCATTGCAAGCATTACTCCTCTTTCTTTCTCCCACTTTTATAAGATCAGCCTATCTTTGCTCTAAGAACCACGAAGTAATTGAGCCTATTATATATCAAGACTAAGATAATAAAATAATGTTTTTTATCCTATAACTCAAGACATTTTTCAGTATGACAAAATGCAAAGGTCCTCAGCCAATTTTAATAAAATTAGGTTTTTAAGTGCATGTGGACAGAATTCTTCTTTTCTTATTTAATGATCTCTAAATCAATAGAGACAGATGAAGAATGGTCAGTGCACATGTTGGATGTCTATGGCTCTTCTATGAGTGACTATAAACTTGGTGTCTTAAGACAACAGAGATTTACTCTCTCACAGCTCTGATGTGGACACGCGCAGAGGCTGAGGATCGTCTGCAGGGGCTGCCTCCACCGATTCAGTCCAGGACTCTGAGCAGTGCTATCTGTGACACAGTAATAATTTATTCCCAGTCCATATGTTGGTTGAGGGTGTAACACAGTCACATTTATCCAGGTAAAATATGTAGCTCATCAGGTTACAAGCACTCTATGAGTATTAATTATGGGTAATACTTAAGCACACCAAGTGATCCATGAGTGCTAGCTATTTTATTAACAGACATAAAGTATTTGTCCACCTTTTTTAATAGGGCAGGCATCAGTGTGAACAGAGGCTGTGCAACATTTTTAAAGTCATAAAACTTGGAGAATTGACTTGACTCACAGCTCTGCTAGCTCTGTGTTGAACTAATTTCTTAACACTGTTAATGCTCTCATAGCTAAAATCTGACTATTAAAGGCACTTACCTAGCAGGATGGCTGTGCATACCTGTGGAGAAAGGAGAAGTAAAATACTCTACATAGACTTTGCATGTAACAAACAATTGCACAGTTATAATTAGATGATTATTAAAATAATACTGCTTCTTACTCAATTTGCTCTATGCACTGGAACCAATGCCAAGTCCTCTTACAGAACATTTCCCTGAAGTCTCGAGCAATTTGATGAGTTAGATACCATCTTTATCCTCTTTTTATCACTGAGGAAACAGAACTCTTTACTGATCAGCTCAAAGTCACAGAAGGGTCAACAATCTCGAGCGAGGACCTGTGTCTGAGAAGAGAGGTAAAAAGTTGTATCTGCTACTGCAGAATTTGCAGAAGCTGGAGATCAAGGATTAAAATACTTTGGGTAACAAAATCAACAAACTAAACAGCCAGGGAGAGAAAGACAAGGACTCAGTGTCCCCAAAACAAAGAAGCCTGGATCCAAATAAACATCAACCGTCTGTAAAGCCACCAGGTCACCAACTGTCAATCATTTTCCATATCCTAAGCACACTGCATGATCTCTCCTCTCAAGAAAATTTTCTTTGAATTTGTAAATAACAGCACAACTTATTTTATAAGTAGCAACATAATACCCACAAGAGAAGTATGGCCATATTATAGAATTTGATTATAAATCTTAAAAGATTGTTTATGTGCAGGGTAAAGAAGATAAGATGCAAAATAAATATTTAGAGTGTAAAATTTTCTTATACATGACAATCAAATCTTCATTGTAGCTCCGAAAGGAAGAAACATAAAGTCATCACCATATATATCAAAATGTAAATTGTAAAACATCTTCCTGCTGCTTTCCAAAATCTATGTTCACACTCATAGTCATGTATTTACAGCAGGAAAACAGTTCCTGATTATTTACAAACTGACATATTTTTTCACTAAATTTTAAACTGCTTATCACCATTACACTATGCAGAAATCCCTAAGAAATTCCCTTTGCAAATCCCCATTTCTAAAGGCAAAAACAAGGTTCCAGTTCTAATCTGGAACCTGCTGAGTCACCTCCCAGTATCTTCAGGCAGTTGCCTGAAGGTTCTACTCGGAGGCTTCTACTCAGGCAAACCACTGAGGCCATCAGGCCGCTGTACTCTGGGAAGTTGTCATGGTAACATGTGAGCATGACCCTGCAAATGTACATGCAAGTATGGTCACATCCAGCACAGCCAACAAAAGGACAGCAGCCCACAGCAGATGTTAATGCATAAAATCATCAATATGTGAGCCTGCAAGGGCCATCAAAGAGGAACAATCTATACTCACCCCTTACTATTGCTTTAGAAGCCTTGGATTACCTTCAACTCTTCCCTTTTTCCTTACTTTCAATATCCAATTTCTGTCAGCAGTTTCTATATTTAATTGTATATCCTTATATGTAAATGTGTCTGTGTTTTTTATCGCTTATCTCTTCATTACCTCAGACCACATGATCATTCAACTAAATGACTGCAGCAGTTGCCCGTCAATGTGTTTGTACACTGCTATCTTCATACCCCATACACACTCCAAGGATGGACGCCACCCAGATGTTCTTTATATGGAACCAGAGTTTTTCAGACAAAAGAAAATTCAGCTAGTGCTGAAAAACGGACAGGAACATGTTGAAAACAACAATTGGGCATCTTGAAAAAACCCTCACTGGCCAAATATGAGATTTTCTGTGCCTTGAATTGAATAAAAGAGGGAAATATCTTAAACTATTGATGAAACCAAAATCTCTGAGTCCATCCTAAAAGTGAATATGTAACTGAGTAAGCATTTTTAATAAGACATAAATTGTTGAGAATAAAAACTAATACAAGTGGCACGAAGAAGTATAAAATCAATATCATTGTAATAACTGATCTAGGAAATAATTATCAGTACTTTCCAAATACTGTTAAGAAAAGTAGATATTTACAGATTCTTAAAACGTCTCTCAGGAAAGTGAAAAATGACACTTTTCCAGGGGAAAACCTAGATATGTGTCCACTTTAAACGAATACAGTTAGCGTCACTAATTCATGGGAAAAAGTGATATCACATATCTTCCGATACAATGCAGGTAAGAGGTCAAAACTTTTATCAGTCCTGTAAAAGAACATCACTTCTGTGATATTCTTCCCAAAAGTGCACTATGGGAACCCTATTACGATGCAGCATGAGATGATGCAGACTGGAGGGCTTTGAATGGGCACCCCATCTGACCGCTACTCTTTAAAATGTGAATTTTGGGAAAGACAAAGGCTGAGATCTCTTCCACACCTCGGAAACAAACAACAAGTGGCCACCAAATGCAATACCAGTGCAATTAGAGTAGATTCTTTTGTAACAATTGGCTCCTAAAAGTGGAGCCAATTGTTACAAAAGAACTCTAGAAGATAAATGGGAAACTCAGATATGATCCACATGTTAGAAACTAGCGTATTGACTTGGTAATCATTACATTTGGTATCTACAGCAGAGTTATGTCTTTTCTCCTTGAAGATACGGACATATGTAGAGGTAAAAAATCATGATGTCTGTGATGCATATTCAGATGGTATAGAATACAGTAGTAATGATAGTAATAGTGATAATAATAGCTTTATCTATAAACAGAGGAAGAACCAATCACCAATCTAAATAAAGAAAGCACACCATTATCACAACTTTCATTATATTTTCTTTCAAAATAAAATGTCAAAAATTTAATGAACTTTTTTTGAAATATAATTTTTCTGAATTATCTTAAATCCATTTCACAGCTTTATGTTAGAATAAAACTAAATTCCTATAATGTCCCAACTGTCACACAGAGTAAAGCTTGCGATTATAAGGGTTTGCTTATATTTTCAAGACCACCATGTGCATTCATACTTGAAAGTATTCTTCCTTCCTATATTCTCATGCTTGCCTGCTATCTTGTACCTCATGTGTCAGTCTGCCTGTTTGTCTGTCTGTATGTCGATCTGTCTGCCAATTTACGTATCTCTCCTTTTTTCTTTTTTTCTACTTTACAAAATACCTACCTCAATGAATGACAGGGCTTTAGGGAAGATTTTTATAAAGTTTTCCCCCTGCACACCCATTTTTTTCTAGTAGAGTCCCTTCACAACACTTTCAAAACTGAGAATTGCTCATATTTTTCAATAACATCCACTCAAAACTACCTTCAGAACCTACCTACAGGTGAAGAGTCACAAGTGATTTCTTCACTCCCCTGCTCCTATCCCACTCCCTTGAACAGAACAGGACCACCTCAAGGAGTGGTTGTATTACCAGGTGGGATTGCATATGTCTGAATTTCCAGCAACACAGAAGGCAAAGGCAGGAGGCTCACAAATTCAAGACCAGCCAGCCTGGGCAACTTGGGGAGACCCTATCTCAAATTTCAAATGAGAGATTCTCGAGCTCAGTGCTCAAGTGCTTCCTGATTCATTCCCTAGTACCACCAGAAAAAAAAATGTACTTTGATACCACACACCAACCACTGGTCAAGAATGGAAAAGGTCAGTGTGAACGGTCTCCCAACAA
>PVJX010025177.1:0-27562 GCA_004027295.1 Dolichotis patagonum | reverse complement strand
TATTTCTGGTTTGAATTTCTCCATAGCTTTCCCTATTTGCATATTTATTTCATTTGATATCATTTCAGACATTTCAGGTGTATGGCTTCTTTTTTCTTCTATGTACACAGCTTCTAAGCTTTCTTGGGGAGGGCTAGGGCTTTGAGCCTGCCTTTTGGTCTTTCCTTCTGTCATTTTTCTATATTTCCTTACTTTGAGCGGTGTTCCAAAGCTTTCTCTGCATGTGTGGCAAATTACCTGTCACACCCTCAGTTCCTGGAGGGGCAGTGGCTCCCCCACAGGCTCTTGGCTTCCTCACAGGGTCCTAACTCCCCTCTGTGGGCTCCTGGCTCCCTAAGTTGTAAGGCGAATGCTGAGTGTGGTCACCCCGGAGCCTGTGGAATCTCAGGCAGGCTAGGCCACCGTGCTTTGTCCCAGGCAGGTCTCCAGGAGGTTCCCTGCCAGTGAAGGGTGGGCCTCCAGGTCCCAAAGAGTCAGGCCAGAATGTTGGTTTCTGAAAAGTCCCCGGTCCCAAACAGACCTGGCCAAGATGCCAGTCTCCACAGTATTCCCAATCCAAACAGCCCGGGCCACTCTACGGGTCTGAGAGGTTCGGGTCCCAAACAGACAGGCCGCGATGCTGCTTTCTGGGAGACTTCCTGGGCGTGAAGGGTGGGGCTACGGGCCCACATAGACCTGGCCCAGATGCCTGGTCTCCAGGCAGTTCTCTGTGGATGAAGGGCGGGCCTACCAGTCCCAAACAGTGGCGCTGAGATGCAGGTCTGAGCAGACTTTCGATCCAAACAGCCCAGGCCACTCTTCGGGTCTAGAGGCTCGGGTCCCAGACAGGCCTCGATGCTGCTTTCTGGGAGACTTCCTGGGGGTGAAGGGCAGGGCTACGGGCCCAAACAGACCTGGCCCAGATGCTGGTCTCCAGGCAGCTCCCTGTGGATGAAGGGCGGGCCTACCAGTCCCAAACAGTCGCGCTGAGATGCAGGTCTGCACAGACTTTCAATCCAAACAGCCCGGGCCACTCTGCAGGTCTGAGAGGTTCGTGTCCCAAACAGACAGGCCGCAATGCTGCTTTCTGCCACATAGTATTTGTTATGAATTAAAAACTGATGGGTAAGATGGATGACCATATTGTTGTTTTTGTCAGATCATGGAGCAGAACTGTTAACAGTCTCACTGTTTGAATGTACACTTTACATGTTTTAACTTTGTAATTTGAACAACTATTTCCAAGAAGTCAGTATGTAATTAGTCAAGTAATAATTTCTTAGGTTTTATTGTTGTACTTTTCCTTTTTTCCTTGGAATACTGTATGGGTGCTACCCTTTATTCTGTTTTATTTTGTTTTGTTTTTTCCTCTTTAAATAAAATTATAAAAAAAAAAAAACTGATGGTCAACTTAACACCGGCTGAATTAATTCAGCATGGTGCTGAGTGTATGGCCTGCCTGAGGAAAGTTGCCAGCATGAGTAAGACATGGAGAAGATGAGCGAAGCATTGTGGCTTTCTCTAAGTGTTGCTGGTTCTCTTGGAGGAGCTTCCCCAGTGTGAGTTTGACCATTGTCATCAGAGGAGCTCAGGACCTGGTTGGTGAGAGTGGATGTGGTTCACTTTAGGGGAGCTCTGGTCCTTACATCGCGCATCGCTTTCTGGATCCAGAGGAGATGTGTGCTGTTTAATCTCCAGGAAGAACTTGTCATTCTGGCTTTCTGGAATGCACTCAACTGTTCTTATCATTCGAGGAGCTCAGGAACTCCATGTCACTGAGGATGACTATGGTACTTTTCTGGGAAGCCCTGGTTCTTAGTGTAACCTCTTGGCTCCAGTGTAAAACCCTCAACCTACCAGCACAGCTCCTTCGCTGCGCTGATATAGACTTTCTGGCTTCCACTACTGACCTTTGGGCCTCCCCAGCACAGATCCATAAAACTGACTGGCGTGAATCCTTCTTGTGGACTCTAGACCTCCAGTTCAACTCATGGGAGGCATTGTCATGGGCTCTAGGTTTTCATCTGAATTCATGCAGGACATTACTGTGGAATCCAGACTCTTGGTTATATATTCTGCGTCTTTAGTGTTGTGGACAGATTTCCTGCATTTTCTTGTATTTTAATCTGGGTGACCACCATAAAATAATATTAAACATTCTATGTCCTGAATCTAATTGTTCTCCTCACAATCCCTGACTACAACCATATTTTTGCAAAGTAAAATGATTTAATTTATTCAGTTTAGATAAAACTCTCTCAAAATGTTATTCCAAGCTTCTTTGAGAATAATTAAATGTTATTCCTAAAACTGAAGTTGGAAGGAATTATGACACATGTAAATTTTAAATAAAGGTGCATTACACATCTCAAGAGCCAAAGGCAATCATTACGTGAATTGTACATTTAACTGCCTTTGTATAGAAAGAACTGGGTAAGTACTTTTTGTTAAGCTAATTATGGAATAAAAGAAAAATGTTCCTTTGTTTTGACTTTATTTTGTTGTTAACGATTTTGTTTTTCAAATTACTGTACATAAAATAACTAACAATTACTAATTATGTATCAAGAGATGCTGATGCACTTTTCTGAACATTCGCAATTTTGCAAAGTTGATAACATAAGCCTCACGAATAAGAAAACAAATGTTCATAGAGATCAAATAACTTGCTTACTTTTATTTACTGGAAAACCTGGAGTTTAACTCAGACTTATCCAGTGTTGTTTATACCATTGTTTTCTTTTGGCTTGAAAATCTGGATTCTAATATAGGGTATTACTGGATATTCATGGATAAATTTATTGCTTGATCTTTAATTTTGTTGCATGATATTCACAATTAACATTTAGGACTAAAAACAGTAACATAATTATTGACAAAATAAATTTCAATCTACCAAATATATATTTAATACTATTCATTAAACAAATACTAACACATAAACTATTTACTAAACAGGGAAACAATACTGCCCAAAACAAAGTCTTGTGGTAGCACAAGAAACACAAGATGTTACAAAACTACTTAATTTAATAATCTCAGAGTGTGTATATGGTGAAGATGATATACTTTGAGCTACTAGAGAGTAAACAGAACTCAGCTTTTTTGAAGGTTATGATGCATCCTGAGGCCAAGGATGTAGCTCAAAGGCATAAGCACCTGCCTGGCAAGTGCAAAGTCCTGAGTTTGATTACAGGTACCAAAAAGAAAGAAAGAAAGAAAAAAGAAAAGAAAAAAATGCATCCTGAGAAAGTTAGAATGGGTAGAGTCCTGAAAGTGGAACTCAAAGTCAATGAAGGAATCGTGGAAGAATGAAGAAGCAGTCATAAATAGATGGTGTGGTAATAGAAGTAGTGATATGCAGAGGACAAACCATGACAAATAGGTGCAGAGCCATTTCTCCGTATTCTGCCCTGTGAATCCTTTGTTCTTGGGATAGAGGAGTGTGGAGGTTGTAGGTTTTTGTCACAATGTTTTATCCTGTGTTTTAAATCTGATCATGAAGATTGGTTTCACTTTGACATCTTCATTGAGCTCAGGTATAAAAGAAAATTTTGAGTTCAAAAATCACTGCTACAATTGAGCGATCTATTAAAATTTGCCATAACACAGAGAAAAGTAATTTAGGACCATAGTGGTGCAAAGGTATATCACTCCAACAAAGTAGGGACTTGTGGGACATTTGCATTTCTTTATGAAAGTGCATTTTGTGTTAGCGGATACTCTTACTTAGTTGGCTAAAACAACTTTTCAACTTTCCAGATACACACAGATGTACATACTGGGAACTTACATATTAGTAAGAAGTAACATTAGGTCTTGAGTATTCAGAATACATTTACTTGCTTGAATTTTATTGTTGATATGAAAATAGTCTATTCGGAAATATAATTCCAACAGTCATAATTTTACTTTCATAGCTTTCAAAATGTGGTGCCGCAGTCATCATCAGGAGCATCCACTGGTTACTTGTTAGCAAATTAAAACCTAAATACCAGGAGAAGAGTTCAGCATTCTGTGTGCTTAGAAAATGAAACCAGAGGTTCTGACACACATAGATGCTGGGATCCACTACCTAAACTAAGTTTACACAATATCTGGCTATCTGGACTGTTGTCCAAGTCTAAAATCTTCACTCTTCTCTTCTTTCATAAAGAGCTTACAAATATACCTTAGGAAACCTTGAAAATAAGAATAAGGATACAGGGCTAGGGATATAGCTCAGCAGCATGAGTACCTGCCTGGAAAATGCAAGGCCCTAAGTTTGATTCCCAGTAAAAAAATAAAATAAAATAAAATATAAAATAAAATAAAATAAAATAATAAGAATACCTTGTAATAGAAGTTTTATAACTAGCAAATTTCAAAAACTACCTTTTAAATAGTGATCACTAGCTAATGCTCCTATATTCTTGCAATTCTTTTGCCTAAACTGGGTTTGTATTCTCCTGTGACAATAGCATAGTAAAGAATTGTATGCACCTGAAATAAAACAACCACAATGCTTTTTCACCTGCATTAAAATGCATTGAAATGACAATGCACTTTTTAAGTCTGGCCTTGATGTGTTGCTCAGGCTAATTTCTAACCCAGTAATCTTCTACCTCAAGCCCCTTGTGTAACATGATTATGGGATTGCATCTCAGCACCTTGGTAAAGATTTAAATTTAAAACACACACACACACACACACACACAGAGAGAGAGAGAGAGAGAGAAGAGAGAGAGAGAGAGAGAACTATGGTACAATAATAATGCAAGTCCTTTCATGATACTAAAAATTAAGTTTTTTAACACTACTAATTACAGTTCAAAGAAGGACAAAATTATTATAAGGAGACAAATAGGAAGATTTCAAAACAAAGACTATGAGGCATCAAGGATAGTAATGATAGTAATGGTTCTTCATCAAATTTAATTTTCCTTCAAAATATAAATATCTTTTTGCCAATTCAGTATAGCCTTAGCACATTGCTTATACTTGTCATTTGTTGGATTTTCTTTTATGTGTGGAATAAAATGAGAAAAATGAAAAAAATTGTGAATTACCTGGTATAAAAAAGGATAGCACTTGAACATGTTTTTATGAGTGCACAGTTGATAAAATTTAAGACAAATTTAGTCAAAAAAGAAAATGGGGAATATCAGATCCTCTGCAAAATGAAGAAAAGGGACAAGGCAATCATTATTTCAGATAATTTTCTGCATCTCCCATTAGAGACAGTTACACTCTGTTGACAGTTAACATGCAGGTGGAAGAGGAGGCCAGAGAAAGGAGAAAGGGAATGACTGGCTTTTGGAAATGTGGGAAAGGGAAAAGAGTTGAATAAGCTAATTCATATTTTTAAATATTTTTATTCTGGGTATTCTTTACTCTGCATCTATGTTTAGTAGACACCTCAGGGTGTAAGCATCTTCTTATGTTAAGAAATTTTTTTAACTTCTCTGTGATGATTATTTTTCAATTCAGCTATATACAAACTACATTATGCCTCTTCTCAACAGCTAATGACCTGAGGAATTGGGTAATTTCTAAGAGTGAGAAACTTTTACCCAAGTATAACATAAAGCATAATATATAAATTATCTGAAATTGCTTACTCTGTTTTTATGGCTAAGAGTTATTCTTACTTTACGGAATCTAACAAATAGCTTTTGATGTGCTGGCTGCTCTTTTTTTTTTTTTTTTTTTGCCATATACTGACATCTTTGCTTTGTTACCATAATATTTTTAAAGGTCCATGTTACTATATGATCATTCTCAAGTGTCAAATACAAGGTGACTAGACTTAAATTACTATAAACTTCAGCCACATATCCTACTTGGGAACACTAATTACTGGTTACCTTTCTGTCTACATTACTCTTCTTTGACATTCAGGCTCAGATTCTACTATAGTACAACCTCTTCTCAACTACATGGTATTTCTAGACCACTCTGTGTCCAGGGAAGTAAGTTATTTAGAAAAAACATAACTTTTCTTATATTTTGATGTCTTTTTATGAGGAAGACAAGAAGTATCATATTCTGAATGAAGTAGAAATGAATTAACAATAGAGATTCCTAAGGAGGTACATTCGCTTGACATCTTAAACACTAAATAGGAGGCAGGGATCTGCTAAGTGGCTTTAAAAAATCCTGCTAATGGAGGCTTATTTTCCAAAGACTTTATCTAAAGTGCAGTTAAGCAAATGATCAAAGAGTCTAGCTCTTTTTATTCAAAGCAGCAAACAGCTCCTCTGTGCTTAATAAGTAAGTATATGACAGATGTGCCAGGAGCTCATTATATCTATGTTGCTTCTAGGAACTTCAATTATTACTGTCACTGTACTTTGTATTCAAAGGAACATTTTGATTCATGTTACTCTGAAAATTCCCCTACATATACTAGACAATTGTAGTTTGTCACAGTGAATGAAATTAACTTTGAAATATGCAGATAAACACTGTGAAATGTCAATGTGATTAACAACATGGGACATAAATATTGCTTTGGCAACATTTTTTTTCGAAGATTATATATGGAATTCAGTCTCTCCTCCTCAAATATATAGAGTTTCCAGTGTGCAAAAATCAAGTGTATTATTTGTATAATAAAAGCACAGAAGAACGACAATATATTTTTCTATCCTGAAAGAACTTATAGACATAAAAGAAAAGGCATGTGCTCAAATATCTATAATATGAAGTATATGTTGAAAATAATAAAATTTGCTGTGCTTTCAAAAGCCAAACACTTTATAGTTAAATTGCAGCATAACTATAGTGTTATAGAATATCTATAGAGGAGAACAAGTCAAGAATTTAGACTTAAGTATTTTTGGATATAGTTCAAAAACAAATATATTTCTATTCTCTGAACCTTGTGAATGTAATTGAGCTGGGTGAGAAAAGACTTCTGTTCTTTCTACAAATGCTTAAGGGTATATTTTGAAAGGCTATTTTTATCTGGTACAATAGTTCTTAAACTTTGGGGTGCATCTGAATCAAATAGAAGTTTTATTACAACACAGATTGGTGGCCATGAGAATTGCTCTCCTTAATAGACTGTAAGAGGGTGCTGATATTTTTGACCCAGGAGAGAACAAGACTTATGAATAACTTCTGCATTGGTATATTGTGAAATTAGCCATTTGTATCATGATATATCAAACTCATTTTGAAGAAAAGGTAAAGACTATGCCTCTGTAAATTTTAGGCTCAGATACATTCTGAAAAACTAATTAATCTATATTTTTTCTATGCTTTAATAACCATAACATTCAGAGTGAAGTGTGTCAAGGCTGGAATTTTAGTGTTGGGAGAAGAACTCTGAAGAATGTCAAATTCTTCATAAAGCTTAGAATGTATTTACAACTCTACAGAATCAAGATAAGAGCAGCCTGATATCTATGTGTGAACCAAACAGGTCTATGCTTAAATCTGATATTCTGCTTGCTGGTTCAGCCACCTAGAGTGCATCATTAAATTTTACAGTTATAACCTTGATTTATAGCATATTGCACTGAAGAATGCCTCTCAGAACTCATGACCTGTTGGAAACTCTGAGTGTGACATTTGGAAACAGCTTATTGTGAAGTGTAGATGGGGTCATTCTGGACTAGAGTGGAGTCTACATCCAATTAAATCCAGTACTTTAATGAAGGGCTTATGAAGATAACCAAACAAGCTAAAGACAACCATGTGAAACTGATGTCAAAAACTGAGGAAATATAGCTACAAAGGAAGGAATGTCATGGATTTCAGGAAATGAGTAGAAGCTAAGAACCAAAAATGCACACCACCATTCTCCCTCCTTACCCCTAGGAGGAACCAACTTTATAAATATCCTAATTTCTGTGGGTAACTTTCTCTGACTGAGACACTTGGAAATGACTCCATACAAATCTGTAATTTTAGAAAAATTGCATTTCTTTTTATGAAATCCTCTTCTCTCCCAACTTGTCACTGAAAATCCAAGGGAAGCCTTTTCTTTTTGTTTTAGTTTTACAATTTGAAGTCCTATTTTTAAAGTACTTAATCCATATTTAGTTGATTTCTGCATGTGTTATATAATAAGGATTCTAGACTAACTAAAAAACGGGAGACAAGATCCCACAATGTCGGCCTATACAACAACTTTTGAAGCAAAACCACAACAGCACAGGCCACAAAAACAAAAATAGATATAGATAGTTACATCAAACTAATAAGCTTTGGAGAGCAAAGGAAATAATTTAAAAAGTGAAGGAAAAAAACAATAAAATTGAATGAAATATTTATCACACATTTGTCTGATGAAGGATAAATATCCAAAATACATGGTAACCCAAACAATTTAATTCAAGAAAATGAATGATTCTTTGAATTTTTTGGTTTCTGCTCTTTTATTTGAGAAAATTTCCACAAAAGTTTCCAGTCCAACATTTAAAAGTGTATCTGTATAAATCTGTATGCCTACTTTCTTTAAACAAAAAAAAAATGGATTTAAACAGGGGGTTCCTAACAATGATACAACAAAGAAAACCTAAATTGTATTATTGTCATTTATATCATACAGATAATTTAAGTCTATACTAAAATAGAAGAAGGTAGATAACATCCCTAAAGCTGATATGCTTTGGTACTAGATTGATATCTAAAGCTAATACTTTTTTTTGTTTGTTTGTCTTTTTAAAGACAGGGTTTCAATATACAGTTCAGATTGGCCTTGAACTTACTTTGTATCATGGCCTCAAACACACAGTGATTCTCCTGCCTCTGCCTTCCAAGTGCACCACCATGCTCAGATAAAAGGGCTCAATTTTTTTAAAGGGCAAATATATTGAGCACCCAATCTTCAAAAGTTATACAAATGATCAACAAGTAGGTGAAAAATGTTCCACTAATCATCATCACTAATCACTAGGAAAATACAAATTGAACCACATGTAGGTATCACCACACACCTGTGATAAAGACTATTAGAAAATGTTGAAAGATATGTGTTCCAGAGGCCATGGTAAAGAAGGAAATCATATACATTGTTGGTGAGAATGTAAAATGATACAGACATATGACTAAAAGCATGGAGATTTCTTTCAAAAACCAAATAGAGCTATCATACGATACATCAATCCCACTTCTGATCCAGAAGTATTTGAAATCCCAAATAATTGAAATAAAATGTTGAAGGAATAACTGAACACTTGTGACCACTTCAGGATTACCTACAGTAGCCAGGACAAGGAATTGCTCTAAGTGTCTATAAATAACCAGATAATGTGTATGTGGGATATTTACAGAATTTAATACCATTCAGCCTTTTAAAAGAAGGAAACTGTGTTGTTTGCACTGATGTAGATAAACCTGGAAACATTATGCTGTCTAAAATAACCAGGCACAAAAATAAAAGTACCAAATTATATGTTATACAAGGAAATATAAAAGGTTCAGCTCACAGAAGTAGGGAATACAGTGACAATTAGCAGAGGTGAGGAGCAGAACAAGCAGAGGAAGGTACTGGTCAAAAAACATAAAATATTGGATAAATAGAAAGAAAAACTAGTGAGATCTGCTGAATATAAGGTTGACTATATCAATATCTATCTATCTACCTATCTATCTATCATATATATACACACACTAGGGATCTAATTTCTACTGCACACTTGGAAGGAAGGTGCTTGTACTGCTGAGCTAAATCCCAGGCTGACTGACTATATCAATATTAATATGTATTTTAGAATAAAGAATAAATTCCAAATCTCTCATAAAATTCCTAGGTAAAGAAAATAATGTGTATATTAATTAGAATGACTGTATCTCTCCATGTTGCATAGAAATATCAAACTATCACACTATCTGATAAGTTTATTGAATTAGGATTTGTGAAAAAACATTATTTTTTAAATATAAAAATCTCCAGTGAAAATTATATTTTGAAAATGATGGCAGGGTAAGTGTAATAAGCCATTTCATTGTAATTTGATTTCCTCTTATTCCATATTTTTTTACTGCTTTCTCATTTCATATATTAAATAAATATTTTATCTGACACCATTTTGTCAGTTTCCACAAAAGCTGTTTGGTGAGGAAGGAGAGAGGTGGTTTGGGGCCCTTGATAAGCTCTAAAATGTTCAGTTAGGCTTGCTTTGCCTTGTGTATATGTATTTCCCAAAATCTCTTATATGTCTTCTGAAGCTTACCCTTCTAATATTTAATTTCTAAACTGGCTTATGGAGAGTGGTACCAAAAGGAAAAGATACTATACTGGAAAAAACTAATTGCATCCATGGAGACTCAGAACATTATTTTAATACAAATTATTCCTATATACCGAGTCTATAGGGACTCTCAAGTTTGCAGTATTATGTTCTCCTAAATTTTTCAGGTTTTATAGTTAAATCCCAGAAAGTCTAAATAAAAATGGTCTCCTTGTTGCAAAGAGTCATAGACTTTCAGGAATGAGTCAATTCAATGAGTGAAAACACTGATAAAATAGATTGAAGTTTAGAAACATTCAAAATACAGTGTCAGAGAAAGCATGAAAGTTATGGGAAACCAAAATCAATCTTTTCAAACACACACACACACACACACACACACACACACACACACACACACACACAGAGATTCCCTTCTAAAAGGACTTGTATTCTATGTGACCATCATTGTAGGCCTGAATAGAATGTTCTTTCAATTTTGGTGCTGTAATCAGTCACTGAAGCATGTATTGATTGAAAAAGCCTCATGAGGACTGTGATTATCCTAACATTTCTCACTTGGAGTGAAAGGGGCAGCTTTTTTTATTTCATTTTATGCAAAATTACAGTAATTGCTGTCTGACCTTTTTGATATGGATTGCTAAGCACCATACTGCTGGATCTTTTCACAGAATCAATTATTTTAATTATGGCTATCTGACAAGAAAAATTCAGCACATAAACAAGAAAAGAATATTTAAATAAAATGGAGAACAAATTTTTTTCTCCCTAACAGCCAAGTGCTATTAATTATAAACTTGACCATTATAAACTTTTAGAGTTTCTATTTTAAATCCATTATCCATTTCCAAATCATTATACTTTCATAGATAATATCCATAATGAAAACATCAAATAAATCATGTATTTTCTGGAGTCAAATAACAGGGAAAAGTAAACAATATTGAAAGCATGATACATGCCATTAAAACACTGTAGAGATATCAATTGCATTTTACTGAAAGACCCACATAATTTCTAGGGCGGGGATTTAGCTCCGTGGCATAAACCCCTGCCTGGCAAGCGCAAAGTCATGAGTTTGATTCCCAGTACAAAAAAGAAGAAAGAAGGAAGGAAGGAAGGAAGGAAGGAAGGAAGGAAGGAAGGAAGAAGGAAAGAAAGAAAGAAAGAAAGAAAGAAAGAAGAAAGAAAGAAAGAAAGAAAGAAAGAAAGAAAGAAAGAAAGAAAGAAAGAAAGAAAGAAAGAAAGGGAAAGTCATTTCTAGGTGTTTGTAGAAATACCATGGGTAGTTCATAAGGCCCTCAGATATCTGGAAATGTAGCTCCTCCTGGTTACCGTGGAAAGCCAGCCAAAGGGAGAATATCCTTAGTGTGTGATTTTGCCTACAGCAGGACTCATTCAACTATAAATAGTGATATGGATCATATCTCTTTTTTATCTACGGTTATCAGTGACAACTTTTGAAAAGCAAACACCTCAGCCTCAGTTTATTAGCCAACATTGCTATGGATGATTAATTTGCCCTCCGCTTCTTCCACGTGGCCTGTAAGGAGCTGTGCAATCACTGATACATCGCAATGTTCCTGGATTAATTTCTCAGGCCAAGAAAAAGTCCTGTTCCCAAGGATGAAAAGGTCCTCTGGCTTTCTGAGATACAAAAGAGTGGTTCATGGAGTTTGTTCAACTCTCTGGATACTGGAATCATGGGTAAAGTGACTACTGTCAAAAGGCCTCCTCTCACCACTCAAATGATGTTAATAGGCTTATATTTTTCCCAGAGCAGGTTCAGTTCTCTTCTAATCAGATTAATCAAAGTGACAGAGAGAGTGTTCAGAATGTAAAGCAGTACACAAACTAGGGAAAGATATTTTTGGGGATAAGTTGTCCATGAGTTTCATATTTTTATGCATCTCATAAGCAGAGGCACTGACAGCCGCTGTTCTAGCCTATTATTTTTAGGATGTTAAAATAGCAAAATTCTTAGGAGACAGAGATAGTTATTCCCTCTTCAACAAACTACAGATCTGCTGAGAAGGAAGCTTCTATTTCTTATTCTGAGTTCTGGGTATGTGAATTAGAGCTATGCAGTTCATAGATTTTCCTTTTTTGCTGTATGTATGTTACACCTCAATTAAAAAGTTAAATACATGTGGTATTGGGGGGCAAATAAAAGGGACAGGAGATGGGATCCAAAAAACACTGCAGAAAATAATATCTGAAAAGACTTTTAAAGAATGGAGTTAATGAAATACAGTTGGAATATAAAGAAGAGAATTTTCGTAAGTAGTGTCTGAAATAAGAGTCTGAAAATGGAAAGGGAATAAGGGCAGAAATGGTGTTGGAGAAAATGTTTCCACAAAGGGTGTGAAGAGATGGCATGCAAAAAAATTCAGGACATGACTACAAAGTACAGATTTTTTTTATGCTGTCAAGGAAATAGGATATTTTAAGGTAGTCAAAAGTTAAAACTCTTGGTATGTTCTCATATAACATTAAAAAAACTCTACTGAAGACTGACTTAAGGGCCTCAAAGAATGTGAATTTAGTACTAATAGTTGGAGGTCAAGGCTGTGGATTGAGATATATTTGGAGTACAAACAAAAGATGAGGTAAAAACTGTATCATCTGTATTTGTGTGCAAAGTAATGTTCCTTTTGAGGCCTCCTCTTCCACTATATGCTACAGACTAACTTCAGAATAAAATCAGTGGTCTGTTGTCTCCAAATGATGGCTCTTGTCAAATTTTGTTTGGATTCATGGATGCCTTGGGCTACTTAATTTTAATAAGTTGATGTCAAAGGGAATCAGATGACAGAAAGTCTCAGGGAGTTTCCATAAACTTTGTTGAAATTTGATATACAGAAAAAAAATTTAACTGGGAAAAGATGTGTAAAATATACTCAAAGGACACCTGTCAATGGTACCATGATGACACAACATGCTTTTTCCCATTTGTCTTTTGCTTTCTCTTGAAGTCCAAGTGGAAAAGCTCTTGGTCTCTAGTTCAAGTCACTCATAAGAGCTCTGTCATTTCATTTTTCCTATTGATATGCAAGGTTTTCATTAATTGTGCAATACAGGCTCTTTTACTATAGCATATTCTCTTTTACTTGGGTTATAACAAAATCCTTGAAGATTGACTATACATTTCATTTGATTGATTTCTATGTAGATCTGAGTTGAAATCTACTTTCTGATTTTTTTCCTAACTTGATAGATTATCTCCTTTGTTATACCACGCTGTGTACAGCCAAACATAACCCCAGTTGATACACTTACCCATTAAGAAAGACCAGAATTTATGGCAAGTCTTTGTAATTGCTTGAGTAAACTTATATATAATGCCTCTTATTTTTATTCACTTTCTTGAGTATGACAAATTTTTTCCCATAGAGCAGAGAGGAATAATTTAGAAATTTATTAGCCCTGCACATATCTTTCTACATATTCATGATCACTACGACAGCACCAACGTTTGAGTTCCCAGGAGTCGTAGACCTTAGTAAACAACCAATTTTTCATTCATTTTCTATTGTATCGATAGGCAGAAGCAGCCATGAGACACATACATTCTTCTAGAGACAACAGAAAGAGCTTGTCGGTACGGTCATTCACTTCTGGAGTCAAATTGCATTCTGGGTTAGATAACCATGAGTTTACTGAGCAATGTTCCATCAGTGATTACGGAGATGTTAAGGAACAGCTTCATGCCTTACAGCATTAGTAACATGGCTTGTGAGACTTATGTTGTATTTACCAGCCAGACACTGCCATAAATCCATGACTACTTAAATCATCTAAATTGATCTTGTATGTTCTGATAAACGTATTTCTTATTGATGGATTCTTATCTTCTGCCTTGGTCACTTCTATCTTCACCGAGACACAATAACTGACACCTACAATTTAAAAGAGAAGAGGTTTACTTGGGTCACACTTCAGTCAATAATTGGCTTGCTCCGAGGTAATATAGCACAGCAGAGGGGCATGGCAAACAGGAAGCAGAGTGTGTGAAGGGAGGAGCTAAGAAGAGAAACAAACCCTTCCAGATCATGTCCCCTGAAGACTCATCTTTCAGGACCAGATCCGGTCTCCTAACAGCAGGTGGATTATAATAAAGTGTCACTTATGAGTGCATGAGATTCTTTCAGGACATCTAGATAAAAACCAAAACATCTTTTCCCTGGCAAATGCCACTTATGGCTGTATTAGATTATCTGTTTGCTAGGTGGATTATTAAGGCTTGACTATCACTAGTCTTTTATTTCAGGGTTCTCAAGAAGAAAGAAGAAATAGACTAAAGGCTTCAAATGTTTTTCTTGCCAACTGCCCACCACAAAGCTTATTTCAGTCTAACTTCAGCCTTCCATTTCTTCATCCAGGGCAAATGGAGAACAGGTTCATATTTCTTCAATGGTTTCCCATTTCAAAGATGTCGGATCTGGACTAGCATCTGTGCAATAGAGAAATAAAATTGTATTAAGTTATAAACTAAAGTTGTTGGACTTTTAAATTCAGAGATTAACTACCCTTAGTTTATTCATATGTAAATTATTGATTCTGTTTCCAAAGAATGTGTCTCTGCCATCATCTGCGTAGGCCATGGAATGAAGAAAAAGGTCAGCTTTTTGAAACTCTGTTTCAAAAATCAAAAACTAAAGAAAAGAAAAAGAAATCTAATCTCAATTTCTATGCATATACCTATGAGATAGGAAGTTCTTTTTAAAGATAAATATACTTAAAAATGGAAAGATTGAATTAAAGTTTTATCTGTGGAGATGCTTAACAAATGGGATTCAAGTGAGTATCTGGGACATTTTGTTTAGTTCTAGCAAAATATCTGATCCTAGGCATAGTAATAGAACAAGAGGTTTATTTAGCTCATCATTTTGGAGGCTGAAGTCCAAGATTGGGTGACTCCATCTGTTTAGTCTCTTTGAGGGCCTCTGGCTGCATGATAACATGACAGGTGATAATGTGACAGAAGCACATGTGAGAGGAAGGAAGAAGTCACATGATGAGACAAGACAGGGAACAGGTGATCAAGTTAGGGCCAGGGGCCAAGCTCACTCTTTCATAACAACCCGCTCCTGAAGGAATTAGTTCAGTCCTACAAGACTCAGCCAAAAGGGCAGCATTAATCCGTTTATGAGGCTGGAGTCTTCAGGGCCCGTTACATTACATGAGGCCTCAGCTCTTCACATTTCTACCATCTCAGAATCAGGACACAGGGCATCATCTTTCCAGCACAGGTAGATCTTGGGGGAACAAACTCTCTTCAAACTGTAACAGTCAGTCACATTACTGAGATAGAAACACAAGGTGAAACAATGCTGGTTGGTAAAAAGAAATGTAGGCAGGAAAGAGTTGAAAATATCTCTAAAGTTTAAATCTGAGTAAAACAACTGGAGAAATCACAAGAAAATATTTTTGAGGTAAATATATATGTATGTATGTATATATATAATATATATATATATTCAATTTAGGTGTATAATCATATTTAAAGAGATGGGGTAATAATCACACTGACATTTTCAAAGACAATTTTCTTTAATAGCATAGTTTTGCTCTTAAGTACCTTCTGAAACTTATGCTGTCATCATCAGATACTATTAGTGACTTTCCCAGAGAATTAGTTTAGGTGAAAAAATTGCTTTACTTTGCTATCATTCCTCTGATGCATAGACACAATATACATACATAGTCCATGTATTCAGTCTTCAGTAGAAGTATTTCCATCAGTAATGTGAAATTCTACGAGGTATAGCACATCAGGACAGGAACAACTGTCCTCTTGGAATGTCTGTGGAGGACTCTAGAACTGCATGTTGCATTAGTTGTCTGTACAACACTCCATATTCTCCAAAGCTTCTGGGCTTCACTTCCCTCACTGACAGTGAAAGCAACAATCATGGATAATACTTGTTTAATCTCTACAATTCTAAAGAACTTTTATTGCCAGGCAAAATATTAGTCAAGCCAAATAATAGCCCTGAGAATCTTTCAGGACAAAGGATAGATTACAGCTGGAATCAGTAAGGAATAATTTCCCATTCTTTTTCTGATAAATGAATGCATAGTAAAAGTAGTATTTATATGCATTGCACATACACATACACAGACACACACACACTATATTCAACTGTCAATTTTTAAAAAGTGACATTAATGACATAAGGGCAAGGCCAGTATCTTATGGATTGTTGAGAGGAATTGATTTTAGTGCACATACATTTCATAGCATATTTTGTCCACATTTTAAGAATATTAGTGATATTCAAAACATTAAGTACAAGATAATTATGGTCAAAAAACAGTAGACTAAATAAACTTCTTTATTATTGTATTATATTTTTCTAACAGTGTATAATGATATGTATGAATGATACTCAGGAAAAGTAATAAGTTAAGCTAAATTCAAAGGGAAGGTGAAAGAAAAAGAAAAGAAATAATGAATTCAGTTATTTAGAGTTAGGTAGTAGTTTCTTTTAGTTGAACGCATAATGTTTACAAAAATAGTTTTTCAATTTAAAGAAAGAGAAAGATGAAAAATGGAAGGGAAGGAACATAAAAATCAGTTGCCCAGTCTCAATTCTTTGTGCTTTTCTTTCAGCAAAAGTTGAAATGTATATGGATAATAATAAAGTTTTGCTGACATTTGCTGTGCTAACCAAACAGCTTTTTCTACTATAGTAGAAAAATGTGAAATTTGGAGGCTGTTTCTCATTCTTTCTGCTTGGTGAAGGAAAAAGGTTCATCCAAATTTCAAAGGAAGTGAGTATGCCTATGGGGTGTAACTTTTCATGGAAGATTGAATGGAGATTCACAGTCCAGAAAACATAACTTTCTGCACAGTATCTCTGCCTGTGTTACTAGAATTCCTCCAAGTAGTGAACATTCTCTCCTAATGAGAATGTAGCTTTGATGATAATGTACAGAGAGTGATTACTACAGCCATATGCCAAGTTGGATCTCTCTCAAGTATCAGTATAATTGACAAAATTTTAAACTATTGATGAGCTTTCTTTTAAAATTAGTATTTTTCTACCAGCCAGAGAATATTAAAAACAAAGAAACAGACAGTCTTTACACTATCCAATTATCAAATATAGCTGGTATCTTCTAAAATATAAGCCTGTTAACAGGGAGGGTTAACTTGCTAAGCTTATTTTTGCTATGATTATACTGGCATTGATTTTTTTTTAACAAAATAGTAAAGTGTTTTAGAAACATACAAGAAGCTCTCAGGAACAAAAGACTGGAGCCAGGGTTAGTTCAAATGCAGGCTGCTTGCCAGTGAGGGAAGGCAGCAGGAGAAGTCATACAGAGCTTGGGGGTGAGACAACTACAATGCATGTGATCCTTTATTAATACTTTATTTACAACTTGCTCAGTACAAGACTTTTCCATAAATGTCAAATGGCTTCTCTTTAGCAGTATAAGTCATGTTTTGACTAAAAACTGAAGATGTACAGCACTTATTTCATAGTTTTTCCTTCAGTCTGTGGTCCCATTAATATTGGCTTATAACTAGAATCTATTTCTTTGCCTAGCAATGTCATACTTATGTTCTGAGTGTAGGAGGTTATGGGCACGTGGCCACCTAGAATAGCTGAGCTGCAAGGCCAGCAGGTCTTCATTGCTGGTGCATCCTCAGCAAGCATCTCTGCAAGGGCAGGCAGTAGTACCTGGTCAAGTGGTGGGCTGGTCTTCTAAACAGAACAACTGGGAGCCAAAGGAGAACTTTCTGGACTGGAGGTTGTTCTTCGCCTTCTAAAAGAGGGAATAGGAGAAGGAAGTGCAGAATCCCAAGAGGCAAGGAACCCAGGAGCCAGTCACAGAAGCAGGTGGTGATGTTCTCCAGCTGGTGGTCCAAGCTCAAAGCAATGGATGGTCTCTACTGATTCAAATCCAAATGTTAATCTTCATCCTCCATGTCTTTCTCCTCTTCAGATGAAGATGACAATAATGACTTAAATTCCTTGAAGGATCCCCCCTCAAGCCATCAGATCCAGCCATGGTCTCCCAAAAGAGTCCAAATTCTGGTGGCAAAGCCCTATTGAAGAACCACATCCCCAAAGAAACAAGAACACAAATCCTTGCTACCCACGTGCTGTAGCAGGCAGCCTGCTGACCCATGAGCCTGCTTAACCTACTGAAGTCTGCCCCCAAGGACCTGGAGGTTGCAGCCAGCAACCTGCACCCTCACTCCGCACACCCATGGTGGTTCCAGGGGCCCTGAAGAGACCCACAGTAACACCAGCCACGGCCACCCCAGAGAATCTGGCCAAACTGATGAAGAGCTTGGCATCATCTGACAGAGCTCTGCTATGTACTACAGGATTGTAGAGCACAACATCAAGTCCAGGCCTCCTGCAGACTTTGGGCTTAAGTCCCAAACTGAGGGCAGATAAGCTCTTAGATAGACCTGGAGGAGGGGACACAGATAATGGAGCTATAGGTCACCCCCCGCAGAACCAAATTCTCAAAGGCTCTTTGTAGCGGGGCTGGAAAGCAAAAAGGGGGCAATATCGCTCTCTTCCCACACCCATACCCTCAGTGGCAGCAACCTCCCTGACCAGTGCCCAGTGGGAACTCACCCAGCATGCCTTGGACTTACAGGGTGTCAAAAACAACATGCTCAAGATGGTTCTGCTTGCCCACAATGCCAAGCTGCCTGCAAGGCAGCCACGGAAGCACTGGCCAGAACTCACCTGCAACTGGGACCCCTATTCATCATCTCGGCCCAGGGCAAGAAGTCTGTTGACTTCTATCCAGACCAGCCAAGACTGGTGACCCACTGGAATCATCACTCAGCACATCTTTGTCACTGGCAACCTCATCATAGTCATGGAGTAGGAGTCCCCCAGACATTACTGAGGCCCTTGACCTTCCTCATCTTATTTTGCTGTGTTAAGCAACCAAACCCGACCCTCTCTAGGGACTGGGAGAGGGGTTTGAGGGTCTCCTGCCATGACCTCTGTAAATTTTTGAGGTTTCTGGGGAGAAGGACCATGAGAGGTGAGAAAATAAAGAAGAGACAAAAGCTGGAGTCAGGTAGAGGCCTCCTTCTCTGGGTAGGAGAAAACTCCTACCACTTAGCAACTTAATGTCACATGACACCCTATTGCCTACTAATCTGTATGCATAGCAACCTAAAGGCCTGACTCTTGTGGCCTGGAGTTACTTGTTTCTGCAGCTTGCCCTAGGCAGTCTTTGTGTTTAGACTTGTCTGGCAGCTCCAGCAGGTGTGACCAACTTCCATTTTCAGCGGCTCCCAATATTGTCCTTTGCAGACAAGCTTTAAAGGGTCTTCTCCCCACTTTGTCCTGTACTGGTGGGGAGCTGCCCCCTTGCCTTGTTGAGGTCTGACTTCCGTGCTTTCCTATCTCTTCAGGCCTTTACTTCAGCCTATGTCACTTCAGGCCACCTGGGTGGTTCTGTGGATCCAGGCTTGGTACGTGGACACAGAAATTTCCTCAACAAGAGTTTGAGCCTTTTCCCTGACCTCTGTAGGACCAGGAGGCAGGTCAGAGTGTTTCATCTAGTAGAACTGACTATTCCCTAGGGTCAGGGAAATAAAACTTGGAAAACACTGGTGTCCTTTTTGCCTACCACTATTTCCTAGAAGTTGCATGCCACAGGGCAAGAACGTCTCTTCAGAGCAGTGCCTGGGCATTTGAGGGTAAAATAGGGAAGCTGCTCCCAGCAGCTAGAGGTAGGGCCTTAATACAAAGGGACTGTTGCAGGAGGCCTGTTCAGAAATCCAAAGGAGGTTGGCTTCAGTGCCACCTAACCCTGGTTCTGAGTAACATCCTGTCATGGTTTATGTTGGTGGCCCCCAGGCCTCATGTATTTGCATTGTGCATTTGTGATTGGTTCATTGTCTAGTGCTTGGGTTGGTGGTGTCAGTGTTACACCCTCCTAGGGGTGGAGCCAGGATGTGATGTAATGGCAGGAAGAAGGGGTGTCTATCTCTTGCGAGTTTCTGCCTTGCTGTTTGCAGCCACCATGAACTGTGGCCCCCCCATGCCACCCTGCCTTGGAGCCAACTGAGTATCTGTAAGACATAAACAATAAGACATAAACCTTTCCTTTCCCAACTTTGGGCATCAGGTATTTTGTCTCAGTGATGAGTAAAAAGTAACTAAGACACATCTCCATCTCCAGGTGTTTGTCTGGAAGTCCACCAGTGGTGTGGAAGAGACTGGTCCCAGAGCTCAGATGCAGCACATACAGCTCCAGGTTTGGAAGCTGGTGTCACTGCTATCTCCCTCCTGTCAACCTGAACCTCAGTAAGAAGGGACTATTTCCTAACCCATATCCAAATTCCAGGCTTGGGCTCTCAAGACTGAGTCCTAGTCCTTGGAAAGTGGAGAAGATACTACAGGCCTGTGAAAGCATGAAGTAGAGCAACTTGGGCAAGAAGTGTGGTGGTGACCCTCAAGGCTCTCTCTATAAACTGGAATTTATCTGCTGGTGACAAAGGACCAGTCTAGTCCTTGTGACCCCATAAGCCACACCCACTGGCCCATGACAATACCAGTGGTGGAAAGAGGCTATTCCTTGGGTCCACTTTCCCTGACAATATCCCTACTTTAGGGGATTCCTTGGTATGCTCCTTCCCAGCTGAGAAATAATACTTCTGCACCTTTTTAGTGCGAACAGGCTGTCTTGCCAAAAGCTAACATCTTTAGCCTTGTCTTCAAGGCCCTGTCGACTCTGCTCCTTATGAGACACTCAAGATGCCGAACCCTTTTCTAGCTACCTTCTCCCTGTCTCACATTGAGGTGCTGCATCTTGGAGCTAAGAATTTCTGTCCTGAGAGCTTGGGAAAGAGGTGAACAGAAAGTGGCAGTGGCAAGCAATCCAGTCAATAGGTGATGCCAAAAAAACTTGGTCAAAGTATGAAACTGCTTCAGTGGATAAGCCCACTGACATGGGTTCTTTACTGTGGTTGTCTTGTACTGGTCTTTGTAAAACCAGGCCCAGCTGAGCTGGGCTTTGGTGTCTGGTGGCTTACCAGGAGGCAGTGATCCCTAGTACCTCACCCTCACGCACACAGAATAGAGAAGGCACTGGTTTAGACAAATTAATCATGTGTCCTTCAGGATAAGCATGTCCAGTACAGCACTGAGAACTGTCCAGATGCAACCTCCATGTGTGGCATGCAGCAGGAAGGATGCCTACTCCCCAACCAGCGCTCTGAGCACAGCAGCCGGGTGGGCCGTGCCTGGGAAGTGGGCACAGGGGAGGACAGCTGGCTGTGTTTCTCTAGGACCCTAGCACGAGAACAACTGGGGTCACATGAGCTATTGGAGAATTAGTGTGTCTGGCATGATCAGACTCATTCTCAACTGCCAGGTCTCTCTCCAAACTCAATTTGGTACTGTTCTTTGCTTTTTAGCTACTTCAATCTGAAAGTTGAAATCACAGTCACCTTGGGAAAGGGGTGACAGTTTGCCTTCTTGCTGTGTTGTTTGTTCCAGGTGATGTGACATTAGTGCTTTATGTTGAGAACATGTGTGCTGACGCAGGCACCTCTGTCAGAGATGCTGAGTTAGTTCTTTGTGTACAAGTAAGTGAAAACAGTCCTGTGTGAAAACAGATGTTTTCACCATAGATGCTTGATCTCTAATCAATTTTGACTTAGAGTTTTGAAACAAGTGTTCTGTTCACCACCTTGGTACGGTGTATTGATCTAATGTTTAAGTTGAAAACAGCTTGTATGTCATAAACTTCCAAGTAAAAGTTCATTGAACCTTCAGTTTTTTGCACACTTTTCTAGGTTTTAAGGCAGAGTTACTGAAGTCATTTAGTTTGTATTTTTGATTAACACAAATCCTATCTGTACTGTAAGAGGCCTTATTATTCTTATCTGAGAAAGAGCCAGTTCCACTCCATAGATTTATCTAAGTCTTCAGAGAGTTTCCTGACATTTCCATTTTGGGATCAGCCTATGATTTTCTCCTAAGGTTGTAGCATGATTCTCAGTGATACTTAAATTGAAATAATCCAAGTTACTCAACAGAGATCAGTATTTTGCAATAATATTAAAAGCCAAATTTGAGGTTATGTAAACTACCCTTGTGATCAAATAAAGGAACTCATCAATGTGACATTGGCTTACTAAATACTAGAATATATAGATTAAGTATCACTTGTAAAAAGTATAAGATAAATTATAATGCTAAGGATTATTATGTTTTGCAAACATAATTTTCTAAGTAAACATTTTAAAAATGTTACTGAGATATATTTGTTTGGTTGGTTTTGCATAATTTCAAAAAATTATAACAGAAACTATTTTTAATGTGCAGTCACATTAATGGAACACATTTTAGATTAAAGTGGCTCTGGAGCACTGTTATTAGGATCAATATAAACAAAACTGTAAGTTTAAACCCAGAAATAAATGTGTACCAGTTTAAATCAATTCTCAGAAATCCCATATATTTATAAGACCACTGAAATTATAAAGAAAATCCTCATTTCCATTCTAAGGGAGCTCTTGCCACTACCCAGTTTGTGTCTCTTACAGGAATTATTTGTCTCCAGTACAATCTTTTTTACTTAGTGACAGTTAACCTCTAGATTTTCACTTATGGATTACACGGTAACAGATAAGTTCTTCATTCCTGATTTCATAACAAACTTTACCAGTGTTATTTTTTCCAACTGGTTTGCTTAAATCCATAAGTGCACAACTTTAAATCTAAAGATCAAGTGTTGATATTCTAGGTGTTCATTTTTAATATCCTCTGTAGGAAAACTGACTAGTCTGAATGTTAAAATGTTTCACCTTTCTTGTGGTATTAACATTTTATTGTTTATGTAACTGATTTTGTTCACTAGATTCTAAATTCCCTGTGTGCAGAAGTCAGATTTGATGCGTCTGTCTACTGGCCAATTTGCTCAGAATTCATCAGTTCGGTCACTGAGATAATATAGAAAACTCTTCAATGAACAAAACTGAACTCTAGGAAAACCTAAGAATTTCTGGGTTACATGACTAAGAGAACAGGCAACAGATAGGTAGAGCTTAATGTAAGTTTGTACTTTCATAGTTATAAGAATACACACCCGTTAACCCATTATTGATGTATGAATACACAATAACTGGTTGTGGTGTGTTTAATGTTACTTTAAAAGATTTTCAAACTCTCAGTAGCCTGGGCTAATTTAAACAGTCCTGAGTTGTAAAGTATAATTCAGCTGCTCTAAATGAGCAATATAAAAAAGAATGTGTTGAGACAACCAGGGTGATCTGATGACACTTATTTATGCCTCTCCCTGACTGGCCGAAGGTTCTAGCTCTGAGTTTCCTAGCAACAGTAATGTGCTTCTGTGAGTACGTTCATGTAAATAGAAAATGCAACAAATAGAGCTCCCAGCACTCACTGAGACCACAGCTTGAATTCCCAGACCTTACTGATACTAAGCCAATATGTTTCAAAACCACTTCGACACAACCTTTGTCAGTAGGATGACACTATACATAATTTCAAAGAAGAGTCCTCAAGTTGCCCTAAGCTTCTCTCATAAAAAGTCCAGGTATGGAAAACTGGTGCTGTTTATTCTTCATAAATGGAGTGGGTAGAATTAAGAATATCCTTGGAAGCAATTTACCCTGAAATATATGAGAAGAGGAAGATAATGAAAGAAAAGAAGAAACAAAGAAAATTGAAGTCTAGAGACTTCATATTTTGTGACAATTGTTTTCCCATTCAAATGAAAGAATTTTAAATTTATAATTGGATACATTAAACTAAAATCACCAACACATTAAAAGATACAATAATATTCATAACCAGGTAAAACATATCTCATTTTCTGCAAATTCCATATTTCATACAAATATTCATAAAATAGAAAATTAAAATATATGGTTTATTTCACTGTTATAAAGCAGTATGTAGTCTAAACTTTTAAAAATATTGATTATTAAAGTAATAACTAACAATTGTTTACTATGGAAAAATGTTATAATATCACAAAAATAAAAAAATCTTGGCTTTTTCCATTTGATGACAATCAGTTTTATTTGGATTATTTTTTTTTAAATTTGCATGACCTTTTAAAACTTTATTTTAAAACTATCTTTACTGTTTCAAAATACTTCAACATTATTTGGTATTTTTATTTTAACAACTGCATGGTTTTTTTTATTATAGTCTGAGCATGTGAAAGGGAATCTACCATATTAATAAATATTTAAGCATAGAATCAATAATGCTAATTATAGGGACAATGTTGAACAGACAGCAGAATTTGATCTTCCTCCATAACAAAACTTCAAGCACTTGGGTAGCAGTTCCCCATTTCTTCCATTCAGCAGTTCTTGGCAGCAAGAATTCTGCTTTCCATTTCTCTGCATCTGATGTTATGTACCTTAGGGAAGAAGACTGTAATATCCCTGCCTGTGAGACTGGCTTACTAAACCTAGTATAATGCTCTTCTGGTTCTTTACTGCTGTGTTATGTCATGGAATTTTTTCCCCTTCTTAATGTTTTATAATGTTACACTTTGTGTGTCAGCATACACACCAGTTTTCTTTACCCATTTTCTTTATCCATTTATCTATTGGACATTTACTTTGCTTGCACATCTTGCTATTTTGAACATATTGCAGTGAACATGAAATGAAAATATTCCTTGAAATAATTCAATTCATTGGACAGATTTGAGATTGCTGGATTGTATACGACTTCTATTCTTAACTTATTAAGGAGCCTCCATACTGTTTTGCATAGCAGCTATACCGTTATATATTCTTACCTCCATTTTGTTAGCATGTCAAATCACATTGACTCATTTTTAGTATGTTTAACCATCCTAGCATTCCGGAACTCTACCTCCCTTGGTCACTGTGTATGATACTTTTAAAGCACGGTTGAACTCAGTCTGTTAGCATTTTGTTAAGGATTTTTGTATATACATTCACCAAGAATGTTGGCCTAGCTTTCTTTTCATGTGAAGACTTAATGATGATTTGATATCATAGTAATGCTGACTATAAAAGGTAAAATTAATGATGCTCTATCCTTTTTAATTTTGTAGAAGAAACTAAAAGGCTTGATAGAATTGAACAATCATTGTTTCTATGAAGAAGGTTTTACATACATTTATATTTCTTTTCCTTGTGAAACTTCTTATGATGAATATATCTGTCAGCTTGATGGTGTTTAATAAGACTCTAGAACTTTCTTGACTATGTTTTATTCTTAGCTTAGTTTTTACTCATCTGAGAGGATTATTCCCAATGACTTGAATTTTCTGATTTTTTTTTGTCTTTCTAGTCTGCTGCTGCAAGCCTGTGGTGACTAATATTTTTACTTTCAGTTTTTGTATTATTCAGCTTTATAATATCTGTTTAGTACATTTTAATATTTTGTATCTCTTGTTACTATCTTTGTTTATGCATTTTCTCCTGACCTTGTTGGAAGATATTTCTTACATGCTGAGTATCTTTATGATTTTTTACTTTGAATTGTCTGTCACGTAAACTCACAGAACTCCATTTCACTAAGGTCAATTCCAAGGGAATTGTCAGTCAAAATGTCGGATCTATATTCCTCTCCTTTCCTTCCCTCTTTCGGGAGAAGAGAGAATGTTTTCCTTCCATCACTGGGAGTTCTCCTGGGGGACAAACTTGTGGTGACATTGTATCAGGACTATTTCAACTGCTTCAGTGTGGCTCATGCCCTTACAATGTAGGATGCTTTTAACAAAGGAATTGTTCCTGGGCTGGGGATTTAGCTCAATGGCATAAGCACCTGCCTGGCAAGTGCAAGGTCATGAGTTTGATCCCCAGCACTGCAAAAAAAAAAAAAAAAAAAAAAAAAAAAAAAAAAAAAAAAAAAAAAAAAAAAAAAAAGAAATAGAACAAAGGAATTGTTCCATGTTTTGTAGCTAAATTAGTGAGTCTGTGGAAATGACAAGGATCCAAAACTTCCTCTTCTGCCATATTCATTATGTTTAATAAAATATTTGATAAAATTTTTTGTGTATGTGACAGTATTTTTGTCTTAAAAAATTCCCTGACCTAAGAGTTATACATGTTTTATGGATACATGTCATATAGTCTCCAACTGCACTTTAGAATTCTTGTTTCAATTTAATTTTCTGGGAGCAATATATGAAACTGAGTGTTTCACTGCAACATTCCATTCCAAATTCCTTGGAAAGATAATAAAGTTATAAATACCAAAGCAAGCATTGTGTATCACACGGTATCAAAAACTAGCAAACACTTTTTTTACATGAACCTTTTCCAAATGTAGACAAAACAAAAACCAAACACATTCGGCTTGTAGATTTTGGTCTTTTCAAAATTTCTAATTATTTTCATCTCTCTTCTCTCATCTCTCATTATCCTTACCTATTGTTAGAGGTCAGGAAACCAACCCTGACCAATGGTGACAATAAAACTATACCCCAGATATAATTCTGACAAATACTTAAATATGTTATAAGTATAATTTTATTTTTACATTGTTTTAGTTACCAAGCTAACATAAACTTTTTGTGGAAAAATATGACTTAATAAAGCTAAATTATTAAATTATGTTGCCTTGTTAAATTTTGGATACAAATACATATAATCATTTTAATGATATAAAATTTACAGTAGAAAAAACCTTGCAGTAGTTTGTGCCCACGTTTTTGCTAACATCATGAGGTTGTGCATAATTTATAGGAAACTAATTTGGTCTTGAACATAAATTTTTGGTGGTAGGGAAACAGTTCTCTATTATTCATGTTTTATGAGTTAGCTATTTCTCCTGTCTCTGGTAAAGTGTACGAATGTTGCACTTCAATACTTTAACTTCATACAATACAGGTTATAAACCAGGAGGCAGCACTGCATAAGTCTCTAGACACCTGCTTGTAACTGTTGTGGATAAAGCCATTTTATTTATAAATCAAAAAGAAATTAGACCAACATTTTAAATTCCTCTCTTAGGTACCTCACTTTATAATATAATAAAAATTCCACTTATTTAGGAGAGAAAATTTGGGGACTAAATTCTATAAGAAACATTATTGTTTATAAATAATTTTTTTTTAAATTTAAAAGAGAATAAAACAAAAGGGGGCAGTACAGAGCAGATCAGAAGAGCACAACATAGGCAACACAGTACTTTACATTAAGTCAACTGGACATCAACAGTATCTAACGCCATATCTCTTACTTTGCTATAGTTGAGCATAGTTTCAATTACAATAATATCAAACATAACACAATAGTATAAAGGCATGCATATAGTGAAAGAATTCCAGGGCTTTCTGAACCGAATAACAGAGAATGATCAATGGGTATTATAATATCTCATTTTTGATAAAAAAGAAAAAAATTTGTTTGAACTATCACACATATTCAAATTCCAATGAGA
>PVJX010025176.1:0-27223 GCA_004027295.1 Dolichotis patagonum | reverse complement strand
TAGCACGAGCCTGAATGAATGATAGTAACTTGGAAGCAATTTTAAACTCTTAGAGTGAACAATTCTCTTGAGCTCCATGAAAGGGTTTATGGGCCTTAGAGGAATAAGGTAAGATTTTTTAAAACTTCCATTGATTCAAAATGAAATCAAAGCTTGCACACACCACTGAACTGCCACTTGTGCTGCTACATAAAGCCATGTTGGACAAGGAGCTCTGGGAGTGATGAATCAGAGGAAACAAGAAATCTCAGGAGTGGATACCTTACAGGCCTGAGCAGACGATGAAACACCTGTGGAGGCTGGTGTAGGGGGGTGATGTATGGCTTCAGGGTGGAAGGAGAGAAGTGAACACACAGATCTGGGTTCCAGAGCTGATCAATGGAAGAAAGGGAATCCAAGAGATACTGAAGCATAAAGGCATAACGTTTAGTGATTGCAGCAATATTTATTGTGCATCTATCAGGAGAAGGCACCTTGATAGGCTCTGCCGAGACAGATGAATAAGACACTGTCTTATTGTTGAAGGCGTAATGGACTGGAGAAGAAGGCAGATGAGCAGATAGCAAATGTCCTCACAAGATTATAGAGTTTTAAAATTAAGGCCAAAATAAATTTAACTAACTTGTCCAAAGTCACCTAGCTAGTAAATACAAGAGTTGGGTATCAAACCCAAGAATTCTGTTGTGATTAAAGGAAATAACACTGTTTTCAGCAGAGTTTAAATCATGAGACATTGCTGGTGCTGGGGCAAAAACCTCAAGAATGAGAGCTCAGTGCTATAAGGTTGCCCAGTGGAAGGAAGCTCACTTTATTTGGTAGAGGTAGGAGAAGGCTCAGCCAACTGGACTTCTCAGATGCAATGACATTTGATCAACTCTTCAAGGTCTTGGAAAAGGATGTAGGGAAGTCTGTTTTAGAGAACAGAATTATAGCACATGAAAAGAAGCAAAAGACAGTCCTGCTACCTGCATGCAAAGCTTCAACTAGGCCTTTTCCAACCACAGGTGCTATTTTTAATGATTCCCTGTGGCATCTACTGATGACAAAGTCCATTAGATAGTCTTTACTGTGCATCTGAAGGGTGCTTGATTCCAAAAGGGCACTAGCTCTGGAAGCTGAAGGCTAAAGTAAGCATTCTGTCACTTCCCAGCTTTGTAATGATGGGAAAGTTACTCAGTCTTGCTGAATCTTAGCTTCTTTGTTTGTAAAATAAAAATGCAGCACCTGTTTCTAATTTTTATGAGGTTTAATATATAATATGAATCTAAAGTGTCTGGCATGGAACTTGGCACATAATAAACATAAATAATTTAAAATACTGCCTGTATTTATATTTATACTTATGTCCATTTAAAAATTTATGTGTTAACACTGACCCTGAATAAGCATATTTGCCATGACAAAATCACATAGCATGTTGTCAGCTGAGGTAGAGAACCACGGAATCACAGAGACTTGGAATGGGGGAACCCCTAAGTGCTGGCCTGGTTGGTACCTGGTTCTCAGCTGACTGTGCTTTTTAGCACTTCACTTTCTCACTGTAGCATCACACCTAGTTCCAGTGAAAACTTTTAAATAACTAGAAAAGGACAGACATGTGTCCCAGTAAATACCTGGGCATGGACTAAATCTGTCAAGGCTCAGATCGTGGGTCAGCTACCACCCACCTCTGAAACCATTTGCTATTCAGCTGTATTCTTTGCCTCTTGTTTTAAAATGGAGCAATAATTGTACCCACCTCATTAGATTGTTGGGAGTATTAAATGAAAAATGTATGTAAGTTTTCAGGACTATACTTGCTCCATAGTAAATATTTAAAAATGTCTATAAATATTAATATAAAAACACTAAGTTGCCCTGATTTATTCTTCCACTAGGTTGTGAATACAACCAGTATGGTCTTATCAGTACAGTTAAAAATTATTCAGGCAGTGGACTGGAATTCTCAGATAGAAGGCTTGATCTATATTTCATTTTCCTCATGGGTTTGCAGAACAGGACTTCCATTGATCCCAAACAAATTTAGATAAATTGTATTGCTTCACAAATTGATCTTACGTGAGTGCTGGCTTCTTACCCACTGTGATGTTTCCAAGAAGAAATCAACATCATTTTGAGTTGGGGGAGGAATGGAAGGATCAATCCTAAAATGGCTGTAACAAAAACCAAGGAAGCAAGCTATACTGCAGGCAGACTCACTCATCTGAGAGAGCTGAGACAGTAAAGGGCTATGGCACTACATTCTGAAGGTATTATGAGCAAGTCACTTTACTTTGTGTGCTAATCCGTTTTCCCTTGCTGTGGCCAAATACCTGAGAAAAACAGTTTAAAGAAGGAAAAGTTTACTTTGGGTTAGTGTGTCAGAGGTTTTAGTTGATGTTCAGCTGGATCTGTTGCTTTAGGTCTGTCAGGGAAGTGGAAAATGAGGGCATAAGAAAGTGGTGGAGATCTACTTACTTCATGGCACCCAGGAAGCAGAGAGGGAGAGATGGAGAGAAGAAGAGAAGAAAGAGTTTGGGAATAGAAATCCTCTACCAGGTCACACCCACATGTCCCACTCTCTTTAAGCACTATCTTCTATTTCCATTACCTCCCAATACTGCCATCAGATTATGATCTCATCAGAGGACTGGTGCACTGATGAAGTTAGAATCCTCATGATCCAATCACTTCCCCAAAGCCCAGCAACACCAAAGTCCTAGATGCAATGGGCCCTTTAGGGCAAAATTTTGGTTATCAACTGTAACTGTGTTTTTTTCTATCTCAGATACCTCATTCTGAAATAAGGATGCTAGCAATATCTCATTCACAAGTTTATTATAAAGGTTAAATACAGGTACAAATAAGGTATTTGTTAATTAGTTAATGCGGAACACTCATGAGATACTATTAATAGTACATAGGTCTGTTAATTTGTACAATTCTTATGTGTTAATAGCAATAATAATAAAATTTAAAATAAAAAAATTACATGGATAAAGTGTTGCAAGCTTAAAAGGATTTTTCAGGTTAGGAGTATGTAAGAAGAGAGAATTCTATTCTGAAAATAACACTAGTTATTTCAGTTCCTTGTAACAAGTGTTTACTGAAAGTCAACTGTGGGCCTAGAAATATGCAAGATCCTTGTGGAACTCCACAAGGAAAGCAAGAAATGTCAAGCATCATTTCCATCTGCAAAGAGATTTCTATTGCAAGTAGGAGAATTCTCAGCCATGTGCACTTACCTGGTGTAGACACTTGGTGTTGCACTAGCTTAGGCAAGGTGAAAGAAGATCTTGCATAGTACTTTGTTTTAAGCAAGGATCCATGATTAGGTAAGGGCATTCCAGGTAAGAGAATATCTGAAGTGGAGTTAGTATAAGTTGACGATCATGGGCAAACCAATCTGACTGGGAACAGCTCATTCCAAAGAGATACTGCAGATAACGTCAGCTGAACAACGAGTTACGACTACTTATGCTACTTATTAAAGTACTGAAATCTGTCCCACACACTGAACCTGGGGCACTCCTCCATCCAAATTCCCAAAACCAAGAGCTGAAGACGAATGCCTAGCAATGCAAGAGGCCTCCGTGCCATCCTGCTGCAGCTCTATAGCTCATTGTCCACTTGGTTGGTCAGTGGAAGATCATCCTACTTTTCAATACACAGGAGATATAAAGTCAGATCATAAAGACTGCCTTATTCTAGAGACCACAGAGATCTACTGGTGCTTTGCTGTCCTTAAACATTGCCTTTGTTATACAAAGACACAGAGGGGCAATGATTCCTGCTGTCACTGTATTTGCCCTGTCCAGCTTCAGTAATGGGCGTGTGCTCTTACTCACAGGTTTCTCCAGGGGCTTTCTAGGTCTGATCCACTGTGCTACTGATGCTGATACCAGGCTCCAGACCAACAAAGAACAACAGAGCTGCTCAACTGTCCTCCTTCTGACCCAATTTTGTCACCATGGTGAGTGAGCAATCACCTTTTCCATCTTTTAGGGAGGATATTGATGGCTACTTTGTATCTGCCTCTGCCTTTTTGCTTTCCCTGTGCAAATAGTTGTCTTGTCCTATTAAGTATGTCATCACAACTTCTTTCATGGGTCTTTCCCCTCCCTGACGTCAGACCTGCCCTTATACCTAGGTAGTCTACTCAGAAGATCTGGCTCACTCAGCGCAGCCCTTGTGACTGAATCCACCACTTCGATCTGTCTCCTAACTCTCCTCATGAGGCAGAGAGGGATGAAGAGAGCGGCCAGTAGGATGAGAGTGCAGATGCTCATTAATTCTAAATTGACACACCTGTTGATTAGATGGGCAGCCCCGAGGAAGTGCTGATGCATTAAAGAATGGTTTGGACCAATGGGCAAAACTTCCTTGAGGACAAATTGGACATTGATTTCTGATACTTTTAAATTGAAAAAAGGAAGCTCTCCCTGTTTTCTTTAAATAATTGCTAAGTCTGGGTAATTTTATCAAGGAGGTTGATTATATTGGAAAGTTTGATCGATTCAGCAGCATAATTATTTTAATTCAGAGATCTACAAAATTATTTTGATTAAAACAATCATTTTCCTATCTTACGTTTAAACAGATTATAGGATTCTTTGTTCTGTTCTCTGTAAATTATTATTTACCAAAATCTGGATCATTCAGCTGCTTGATTTGCTTCTTTTTCAGACTCAAAGCACACACACAAAATGGTACTATTTATTTTCTTTCCAGAACTTCCAGGCCAAAGAATTTGAAGAAGTCCAAGGTATAATTCTTTGGAAAATCCTTTGGTGAACCACAGGTGCATAGGTGAAAACCATTTCCCACACAAAGAGAGTACCCGAGATGAAATGGAGAATGGGCCATGAGATTGTCTTTTTATTCTTCAAGCCTGAAATTTTCTGACTTTATCATTTCCACCAGTGACCTGTATCACTTCCCCAATCAAGTGCCCGTCAATAAGGTTCAGACTGAGCCTCTACCAGGGTGCACACTTTCCCTCCCCACCTTTCCCTAAATGCTAATCATATTGCCCCCCCAACCTATAATTCCTTGAATCTTTGAAAGTTCTATCTCACCAGGGACTCGAAGAAATGTTCCACATGTCCTTGGTGACAACTTTGATGAAATTTACACTGATTAGAGATGATCCACATCGAAGGGAACCCAATCCAAGGAGATGGGTGTTATAGTACCATTGAACCACTGTGGCCAAAGAACCAGATGACTGGCTGCTTTGCTGCAATTTGTGTATTAGCAGCTCACTGAGGATGGTACTTCACATACCTAATCCCTCAGAAGACCAACTTCAGTAATCTGGAAAGATGCCGAGCAGACAGAACCAGGAACTCAAAGAGAATCGGCCAGGGCAAAAGAAAAGAGGAGAGTAGCACTCTAGTTACACATCCAAGTCCAAAGGTCATTTGAATCTTGCATTTGTATCCTGATCCTTCACTGCTGTTCTGAGCAAGATTGTTTTTAAATTTTCTTCATTTGGTAGGTGATCTAAAAATGGTGTGGAGAACAGATAAAAGATATTGCAGGAAGATGCTTACCAGGGTATATGTGACCCAATCTGCTAGTATCTAGAATCTGGGTTTCCTCTTGCTTTGCAAAAATATTTATGATCACTTTAATAAACCACATAAAGATCTGTTTCAGTGCATTTATGTGTATTAAGGATTACTTTACACATGGATTTTAGCGGAAGCGCCCTTTAGAGGTGTCACTATGCAGGAAAGAGGCTGAGGGTGAGGACTCAGGCCAGATCCATGTATTTTAGACCTGCCTCTAGAGCCCTCAGTGCTTCCAGTCCTTTGAGATCCAACTGCCTTCACCGGCTAAGTCACCACAATAATTAAAACAATAAATTTCACCCTGAAACAATACTTTTGCCTCTCTGTTATCTACTTGTCCTTTCACCCTCATTCCCAGGCAAGCACTGATCTATTTTATGCCATTAAAGGTTATTTTGCATTTTCTAGAATTTTGTATGTGTTATGTACTCCTGTTATATGGCTTCTTTAACTTGGTATAATAATGTTGAAATGTATTCATGTTGTTATGTGCATCAACAGTTTGTTAATTTTTACTCCTCAGTATTATTTCTTTGGATGCAAATACCGCATTTATTTAGCCATGCGTCTTTGGATAGACATGTGTGTTGTTTTCATGTTATCATCTTCCTCCTCTTTCTCCTCTTCCTCCTGGCTGCTTCTCCTCCTCCTTCTTCTTTCAAATACAGCTGCTATGAACACTTACATATATGTCTTTGTGTATTTTCACTTCTTTTGAATGTGTTTGACTTTGTAAGAAACTGTCACACACGTCAGTTTCCCACTAAGTGTTGAGAGTTCCCATTTTGTTACACCTTCCCTGTATTGAGACGGTTTGCTTTAAATTTCAGACCTTGTATGTAGTGATACTTCATTGTAGTTTTAGTCCCTATTTCCAGGATGATTAATGGTATTGAACATCTTTTCATGGGCTTATTGGCCATTTGGATATTTTGTATTTTACTGGGTTTTTATTCTTGAAATAAGAGAATTCTTTGTCTAATTTGGATTTAAATTTTTGTCTGATGTATCTGTCGTGAATATTTTTTCTCAGTGTGGGGTTTGCCTTTTTGTTTTCTAAATGATGTTTATCAGACAGCAGAAAATTGTAACTTTGATTAAATATGATTTTAACATTTTTTTTCATGGCTTATATGGTCATAAATATTTTCTATGGTTTCATCTAGAAATTTCATATATTTTGATTTCACATTTAGGTATATGATCCATTTTAAGTTTTGTATGGTGTGAAGGAAAGATCAGTGTTCACTGCCTTTCAGGTAGCTGGACATGATTTTTGAAAAGATATTTTTTTTCCCTAGTGAATTGATTTAACATCTTTGTCAAAAATCAAAAGACAAAAATAAGCAATATATATTTTTGTATTTTTTGTTTCTTTGTTTTATATGTATTTTCAACAATATTAAATTGTCTTGACTACTAAATTGGGTAAGGTAAGTCACGCCACTTTGTTCTTATTAGAAGCTTGTTTTGCTTATTCTAGGTACCTTTAATTTTCATATAAGATTCAGAAATGGTATGAATTTATGTATAGTACCTAGACTTTCCAGATAAATTTTAGCTTGTCGATTTCTACAAAATTGATTGAAATTACAATGAATATGGGCAGAACTATCATCTAATAATATTGAACCACCCAATACACAAGAATAAAATAATGTATTTTCCCATAATTAGACCTCTCCTAATTTCTCTTAGCAATGTTTTGTTATGTCAAGGTCCAGAATGTACAGTAGCTATTGTGAAAATCAAAAGGAAAGAAAGTACTCAAAAGGAAACAACAACTGACAAAAATAAAAAAGTCTTTGACATCTTTGATTTATTTCTGCATAGCATATATTTTTTGCTATGGATTTTTAAAATTTCACGTGCCACTAGGTTTCTGCAATAGATAAGAATAAACTTGATTTTTGCATACTAACTTTGTGACTAACTTATCACATTAACAGATTCACTCATTAATTCTAGGGATCATTTTTGTTGTTCCCTTGGGACTTCTTATATAAACAATTATCTGCAAATAGGAAGGGCTTTACAACCTTTGCTCTAGTCTTTTTAAAAAGTCTTGCCTTAGAACAATGACTTAAACCTCCAGAAAAATGTAGAGTAGTTGTGGTAAAAGTGGGCATTCTTGTTATGTTCTTGCCCTTAAAGGAAAAGCATTTAGTCTCTTACCATTAAATATGATGTTACCTATGTTTTGTTTTTCTTTCTTCTTAGACATCGATACCCAGGTTGAAAGTTTTTCCCTATGGTTAACATATTTAATGGGTATTCAGTATTGTGGAGTACTCTTCTTATATACATCAAAATAATTATATAATGATATAATTTGTTTTATTATCATGGTAAACTGTCTTGATTGATTTTTCACATGTTAAACCAACCATGCATCTTTATGATAAGCCCTATATGGTTATGCTTTATCATGTATATATATCATATTATACAAAAATTATATACATTATATTATATATAATACATTATATAGACATATGTAGGTATATATATACACATATATTCCTTTTATATCTCTAAGAGGAATAATTCTTGGAATACTTTTGTTAAAGATTTGAATCTATATTCATGAGGCATATGACCTCAAAAAGAGTAACTTGTATTTTTTTGTGGTCTTGCAGTTTTCTTATTTTTTCATAGCTTTGTTAGGTATTGGAATGAAAGATATCATAAAATGAGTTAGGTACTCATACTTCTCTGTTTTTTGAAAATCTGTGTAATATTGATTATTTTACTTGTTTGGGGAACAATCTAGATTAATTTATTGATTGATTTCTAGATTGTTTGGAGAAACAATCTAGATTAATTTCTTATTATTGCTAAACCAATTCACCCAAACTTAGTGGCTCAAAACAACAGAATTTATTATAATTCTTGAGGTCAGAATCCTGCAATATTCTCAGTGGGCAAAAACCAAGGCACCAGTATGGCTGTATTTCTTTTTGGAGAAAGAGTCTCAGGGAGCCTGCACTGTCTCCATTGCAATGGCTTTTAGAGGTGTCCTGCATTCTTGTGACCCTTCCCATTTCCAAAGTCAGGACTGACAGTTGAGTCTTAGACATCATTTCTCAGACACTGACCTCTGTGCCTCTATTTTTTTATATAATTTTTTTAGAGGGTGTACCAAGAATCAAACTCAGGCCCTTGTACTTGCCAGGCAGGCACTTATGCCACTGAGCTATATCCCCGGCTCTCTACTTCCATCTTTAACATTAAGGACCATTGTGGTTGCACCAAGCACATCTGATTAATTCATAATACTATCTTTTAAAAAAAAGCAAAACAGAAAAAAAGGAAAGAAATAATACAGAATTTTATAAAAAGATAGTAAGAAATCGCAACACTATCATATAGTCATCTGATTAGCAACATTAATTCTATTCGTTACCTTGATCTCTTTAACCATAACATAGTCACACATTCCAAGGATTAGTTTGCAGACACTTATGAAAAGTTAAAAGCCTATCACACCATCTCAGCCTAACATTTTCTTTGTTGAACTGGTTCAGCTTTTGAAAAAATAACATCTCTCAATACATGTAGTACTATCCAGTTTTTCTGCAACTTCTTCCATCATTTCTGATAACTGGTATTTTTTAAATCTCCCATTTCACCTAAATTGTCAAATCTGTTAGCCTATCTGTTATTTCTTTAATGCACATAGGATTTGTGGTGATAAACCCTTTTCATTTCTAATATTGGTGGTATGTGCTCTTTCTCTTTTTTGCTTGATCTATTTAGCTAGCATTGACCAATTTTGTTGAGCTAATTTTCTCTACTTTCTGTCTGTATTTTATTTAATTTCTGCCTTGATCCTTATTATCCCTGCCTTTATACTTATTTGAGTTTATTTTACTGGTCTTTTTCTCAAGTGGAAACTCTAGGTAATCGATTTTAGGTCATTCTGGCCAAGTACTACCTTATCTGCACCTGACAAATTTCGATACGTTATGTTTTGTTGATATTCTGTGTCTCTAGCTTCCTTGAGACAATTATTAAAAAATAATCTGAAAGTGGAAATATTTTGCATCACAAAATGGTTTTGGAGTGGGACTGTTCCTTTGACTTTAAAAAACATTGGTTCTAGACCTGATGCTGGTTATTTCCTGGCCCCTGACACTTATCCTCCTTATTTTTTAAGAGAAAATGCTGTGATTGTTTCAAGTATGCTCTTGTTATTGATTGTCCAAGCCTAAATTGACTGGGCACCCATGCCTTGAGTAGTTTGTTATCATCCTTCTAGATATTGAGCATGGTAAGAATTGTTTTATTAATGTCTCCTGCATGCATTTGTTTCCAGCTCAGCTGGGACTGGCTGTTTTTTCCTGGTACCTATTTATTCTTTTTTGGGCTGAGTAGGATATATATGACCTCCTAGCGTAAGAATGTGGTGGGAGAGAATGATGCTAAAAGTAGGCCTTCTAAGGGCAGAATGCTCTGCACAGATATAATATAAAGTAGGGGAAAACACAGAAGCTAGGAGTTTTAGCACAATAAGGAGAGGTAAGAGCCAGTTCTGTCTTCCTTTCCAAAAGCATTGCTTTGTGGTACTAAAAGCACAGTGTGGATGAGAAAATCCCTTACAAACTCAAATATGCTGATGTGACTGTTATCTGACATGACTCTACTCTAACTTTCACAACTTTGGTCCCCATTTTCCCAGCATACCTTGGTTCCTTTTACCTGCAGGGCTGGCCTCAGGGGCATGTGACTCATGTAACTGTATATGGGTCCACATTCAGAAGGGCCTTCAGGTTGTTTAATGTTTTATTCTCACCATCTTGCAGTTCTTGAAAACTATTAAGCAGGTAGCCTTATGTGTTTACTTTCTCATTGCTCTGACAAAATACCTGAGACTCACAAATTAAAGAAGGAAAGGTTTATTTTGGCTCATGGTTTGTAGAGATTTCAGTCTATAGTCAGTTGACTCCAAGGCAGGGTGGCATGGCAGAGTAGAAAGTGGTCGTGTAATGGAAGGGAGAAGCAGGAAACAATCAAGGGAAGAGGAGGGATATATATTGCTGCATCTCACACCCAGTGATCCTCTCTTCCCATCAGGTTTCACCTCCTAACATTACACCCAGCTATAAACTCACCAGTGGATTAATCTGGTCACGAATATCACACACTTAAGACCCAGTCACCTCCCAGAAGACACACCTATGAGCCCATGAGGCTTTGAGGGGACATTTAAGTACTATAAACTGTAACAGGCCCCTGCATTTTCATTTTGCACATGGCCTCACGATTTCTACGAAAACACCTCAGAGACAAGACAGTGCTTTGACAAATGACAGGGGTATAGCCTGGCTCCAGAGACAATGCTCAGGACAAAGAAAGATTCAGTAGGTGCAGCCTGGGATGATGTGTCACATTTCTGCATCTCATGAAAATTATCTCCAACAGTACCTTCCCCACCCTCATACCTCCTTGTCAGGGGAATTTTTGGAAGACTACATTATATTTTCTCAGATATTCTTCACCATACACCTGCCCCAACAATTCCCCCGGTATTCATTCACATCCAACAACCCAAGAATCAACAGTATCCATATGGTGCATCCTCTATAAATGAAAACTCTTTTAATTAGGGATGGGACACCTCAAATAATTTCAGCAGATGCTTTCATTTCAGGAAAACATGCATATGTCTTTGCAATTGGGCAATATTGTTCTAATTATATCATAGCCTGCAGCCTGACTGGGTATGTCTCTCAGGCAGCCTTTCTGAAGGAGGGTACGTGGGTTGAGGGAGATCTATTTTGCTCACTCTCCCACGCACACACTAGATCTCTTTTCACCATTTAATGTTTGTTAACTATTTTTGTTTTGGGTATTTTTTTTAAATTTTTATTTCCAAGTGCTTTCCACAGTCAGGAAAGCAAGAATAGAAAGGATAGAAGTATTTAGCAGTGGAATGAATAAGAGAAGGGTCCGGGATTTTCTTTCTTTTTATAATTTCCTTAAACAGAATGGAGCTACTTCAAGGAGGCTGCAGAGCAGACTGCGTGGCACAGAGATTCCCTTTGCTGTGTCCAATATCCTGAGGTTCTGCGAGAGATGACAGGGCTGTTTGCTATAATTAAAGCTTCCTCGGGAGGATGAGGAGTGTAGTCTCTGAACAGACCGGGTTTATATCTGGAGGTATCAGCATGGTTCTGGGTAATACTTGACATACAGTGTGAGACAGGCTGCTAGGCAGGCCATGCTTGGGAGAGTGCCTTGCTTGGGTCCCTGAAATACTGGCTGTGGTTACTGACTGAATATCTCCAATCCCTCCTCCACTTTCTCACCACATTATTGGCCCACATTTCCATCCTTCTTTGAGCTCCTGTGAGTCTGTGATTTACTTTAATCCATCAAACATGAGCAGGCACAAACTGTCCTTTTTAGACAGAAGACTTTAAGAGCTGGACACCTCTCCTTCCTCCTGCTATGGTATTTATGGATGCCTATGTCATGAAGAAGGCTTTGTCACTAAGGTCCTTGTGTCTAGTCTCAGCAGAAAGTAACAGACTAAGACATTTTGTTGTATTATATGGTTGCAGAAAACAGACCAAACATGGGAAAAACAGCACCAGGAAAGTTTAGGAGACAATGTATTACACCAGTGGGCTCCTGACTAGGATTTCTACAAAGAATCAGAGTCCTGCCAGGGGAGCTTCAAGGCTTTTAAAGGGAAAGTAAGTAGGGTGGTACAAAGACAAATTCAGCGCATAGGATAGTGAGTTGGATGACATCATGGGGTGCTGAAGGAGTTTACATATCTCAAGTTGCACTACAAGGCCATTAGTTAAACAGGCATGAGTTACAAAAGGAAGAAATGTCCCATTACATTTGAAGTTACACTGTAAGGTCATCTGTTACAAAGGCAGCCATGACAGAGAGAAATGTTACATAAAGGGAGAGTGCTCTGTTATCAAGTATGCCGGACATGTCCGTTTGACCTTGGCAAGCATTTGGATAGGACTTCATTTAAAAAGTTTTATTTCCTATAAGCATCATAGAAATTTTGCATTTTTTGTTGGTGCAGAAAGATCTAGCCTAACTTGACTAATTCCCGATGACTAGCAGTAGCCTAGCTTTACTCTCCATGAGGTATTATGGGGCCACTCTGAGCTAGGGTAGAGAGAGATTCCTTGAGGAGGAACTGAGGAGGAAGTCAAAATGAACCAAACAGGAACTTTACTGTTCACACATCTTAGGAATCAGTCTCTCCAATTCTGGAAGGAGGACTAGGTAGCCAGGAGGGATTCAAGATAGCTAAGCAAGGGAGAAGAGTTGGACTAAGGGGCAGGGATCGCAAAGAACAGGGCTCATGGCAAGTTGAGGAACAGGTGGAAGGAAGGAAGCTGTGGTGGGTGCAACATGGGAGCCCTCATAGTTTCCAGGCATCCCCAAGAGCCTTGCCATCCCCGAGGATCAAAGGCAGCTCTTGTTCTTTACTGTTTGGCACAGTACTCAAGCCAGGCTGTGGTGAGATGCCTGTGGACAGCTTGGGGATTCACTCACATGTCCCTGGCTGGCAGAAGTTACCAAGGATGTCCTCACATTTCCTCCTTCTTGGTTGTATAGCTCTATGCTGTCCTAGTGACTAGTCACTAGTCTGATCAATTCACTCACTTTTCTACTCATTCTTTGTGATCTCTAAGGCTGAAGTCGAGCTCAAGGTGACATATTTTCGTTTTTGCCTCACCTTACTTTAGGTTGCTCTGGTAACCACCACCAGCAAAAGCCTCTACTTAGAGCAAATATGATTCAGCCTCAAACAATCAATGAATCATCCTTCTGTCTATAAGACACGGAGATTTTGAGGGCTTATAATATTTCTTAAGTGACTCGATTTTTTAACCAAGACAGGTTATAAACAAAAATGAGAGCAAATAAGATAGAAAGTGAGTTTCTTATTTGAAACCTCTTCTAACACACACTTCACTTTGCTTTATTACTAAGATAGTAAAAGTAATGGGGTTAAATTTAGATAAAAGCAAGGAGACAAGGTAACTTTTATTTTTAGTGGCGCATAACATATTTAAATTGGTTTCTCTATGTAAACACCCTAAGTGAGAATTGATCCAACCCAGAAAACTTCGCATTCTCCCACTGACCATGACATGCTGAGCTGACGGTCTTCAGCACACACTGTTGGACACTTACAGACAGAAAGATGATTAGTGGCAGTTTGAGGCCAGGTCATGTTTTCTTTAGGTAGAGGCTTTGCTGGTGGTGGTTTCCATTCTGATCCAATGTCCTCCATATGCAGCCTTAGCTATACTTGGTGTAAAAGGTTGAAAGAGTTCTCCTTCAGTCCTGCTCAGGACTGAAGAGATGACCTCTGAATGAATCTTCCAGCCTGAGTAAATTAATATGTTATGATCAAAACCAGAGAACTATGGGCATTTTAGCTTCCATGCATCTCTTATCTAAAGTGGTACCAAGAAAGTAAGTTGTGATAATACTCAAGTGATTAAAGTTATTTGGAATGTGTACCATGTGAGCACACATAAATCCTTCTGGGGTTTCAAGACACAACCAATAGAGCATTTATTTGGCACTTGGTCCCTGCCTTCGGAAGTTCACTGCCTGGTGGAGGTATGGATGACTGTATTCCAAGACTGTAGTCAGAGCGGTGTTGAGGATGTATAACTGTTGGTGAGAGTACTGATGAGGAGAGGCGCTTTGACTCCTTCTTAGCCTCTAGTCCGGGTTTTGAAAGAAATGGAAGTTAACTGACAAGAGTATATGAAAGCATTACTCCTGGTACTACAAGTGCTTGTGCTGCTGGGGTGGGAACAAGAAAGTGATGTGGCAGAAGGTGAGAGCCAATGGTCAGATCCAGAAAATGGGTCAGTGGAGAAGTATAGATTTTATGCTAATTAGTGGTAAACTGAGGACAGATATAAACAGACCTGATCAGATCTATGGTCTCCTTACAGCTTTGGATGAAAGATGGTTGGAGAACAGTGATACTAGGGAAGATAGCACTTAGGAAGCTCCTGAGCTAGACCAGGGAAGAGAGAAGCAGTTCAGAACAGAGCAGGAAAAAGGAACAGAATTTGGAGGACCCCAGGAGTAGGGTTGGGGGAGGATGGGCACATTCCTTTGCCTTTGCTCTTTCTTAGGGAAGAGGCGCACCTTAGCGGCAAGCCTCCTAGTGTCTAGCCCAGATGTGGGTTTGTTAGGAATCAGCTCCAGGCCCAGAGGAAGTAGCAAATGGGGGTACCAAATGCTCAAGCAGTGACATTAGGAAACCGCATTCCCATTTTGGGTTGTCACTGTTCTCCCTTTCTCCTAACCTTAGTTTATATTTCTGTGAAATGGGGAGATTTGTTCAGTAATCTCTCAATGCTTTTTTATTTCAGTAGTTGTCAAACCAGCAGATGCATCAGGGTTTTCCTAGCCTTATTAGAAGACAGATGGTTGGATCCCACCCACCCACCCAAGGATTCTAATTCAGTATGTGTGGGCCGGGGGCTGAAAATTTATACTTCTGACAAGTTCCCAGGTGATGTGGATCGGTTTTTAGTTACGCAGTCTGAGTAACAGCCTCAAAAACAGAGAAACCTGAAGAACAGTTATATTTCAGCTAGTGAAATCAGCGTCCAGGCTTCACATGGATGCTAAGCAGTGTTCTCCGGACTCCTGGGCCTGACTCCTCTGAGCAGGCGTGAACACGGCTGGGACAGCGGGGGAAATCCTCATGATCTAGACAGTCAGGGAACATATGCGTGTTGAGATTTCCTGAACTGACCTGCAGAGCTGTACGATCATTTTGCTTTTGCATACTCCTCCATTCCCTATTTTGTGTCCTCTCTCTGGGTATGAGGAAAAATCAATGTCTGCAAGGTATTAGAAAAGCCATTGAATTGCCCTTACCTGCCACCAGGTGACATCTGATATTGATTTAGCTTATGAAAGTGATTCACAGGTTTGCTGAAGCCTGGAAAAGATCAAATGTTATGAGCCTCATGATCTCGTCTTCCTTCTCTCTTCTCAGCTAACACTAGAGGAGGTAATTGGGAAATAATAGACTGAAGACACTTTTTTGGTGTGCTCACCAGTAGAACGAAATATAGGAGAATCATTTCATTGGGAGAGAGGGATTTTAGTATCATTCATTTTTATTAAGGGCAATTTTCTGTTTAAGTGCAACATTCTCTAGACTTGACCATTATAGAACAACAATTTTAACACAACCAGTAAATCAAAGAAAAAATTACTGTGGAGGGAAGCTCTTTACAGATGTTCCAATGATTACGTACCACGCAGGCAGTTTAGAGCCGGGAAAGGTAAGGGGCTGCCAGGAGGATTGCGCTGGAGTTTCCTGGCCCCTTGCAAGAAACGAAGGGCAAGTACTAGAAATAAGACAAACATTTACTAACTCGTGGCTTAGAGCAATCTCAACCTCCTCGGACCTTGCCTCATAACAATATATAATAAACTTACTTGGTACAGTAATTGTGCAAATGGAGATTGTGAAAAGTGGCTAAAGTCTGGCATGTAGCTACATAAGAATTCGGTTTCTGTCCTTGTGGCAATAGAAATAATAACATCAGAAATAGAAGCTGTAGTGAGAGGAGAGTTTCCATTTGTTGACTGTTTTGGCACCCCAGTGATATGTGTTCTCCATACTGCTTCATTTTCCTGAAGACACATGGAAACCACATCTCCCATGTTCCTTTGCAACTAGTTTACGACTGTGGCAAGATTCTGGCCAGTGGGTGGAAGTTATGTTATGAGCTGGTTCCGGGCTGGCACTTAGAAACAGTTTAGAACATCATCTAAAGCTTTCTCCCCATGATTGCTGTATTGTACTTGAGAACTGCTACTTTTATCATTTTGTGCAACCACTCTTGATTCACATAAATTATTTTGCCATACATAATATTTTGAAGAAATTAATAGTATTAAATTGTCATTCTTTTGTGTAAAATTGGGTTATATGCTGTTCTCAAATAGGCTTTTACCAATTTCATCTATAAGCCTGTATTTCCAATCATTGTATAATCCCCAGATCTTGGTGTAACATCTTATATGTGTGTTTGTTCATCATTTATCACTGAAATACCCTTAACAGTAGAATGTATGCTTCATACAAGCAGAACAGCACTGGGCTAGAATGTAGTTCAATAGTAGAGCCCTTGCATAGATCCTAGGTCCTGGATTGGATCATCAGCAGCGTGCAAAACTTTTAAAATCTATATTTTGTTTGTGGATGTACTGCCATATCCAAAACTGTATCACACAAATAGTAGACACTCATAACACATGTGTTTATTGTCATTGGTAAGCCATTTTTATCTTTATGCCTTATTTTAATTGTGGCTGTTATTAATTTTACCTATTAAAATTTTCTTTTAATTAATTTATGTTAATCATGATTATTGATATACTTGGACTAATTGCTACCATAATTTTGAGTGAGATAATTATAGATATATATATATATTTTTTTAAGAAATAATGTAAAGAGCTTTATGACCAAGTAACATTTTACAAAACTGTATGATACACTATCACTGCCAAGATTTTGACACTGATTTAAACACCAACTTCACTCACTTTCCCTTGGTTTTACTTGCACCCACGTGTGTTTGTGTGAATGTGCACATGCCTCAATTAAGCTTTGTACAGTGTTATCACCAGTGTAGGTTTGTGTCCATTATCATAGTCACGATACTAAGAATTCCAATACTATCTGGATTCCTTCTTGAAGAACTTTTATAACCATACCTATTCCCATCCCTTACCCTGCTACCTTACAACCCCAAATCTGTCTTCCATTGCTAAAATTTTATAATTTCAGAAATATTATATAAATAGAATTATATATTCCATTTATCTTCTTGTGAAATTCCATTTATACAACATTTATATTTGTGATTGTAAATTGTATAGATTATACCACTGTATAACTGCTATCAATTTGAGTATTTGTCTTTCTTAAAGTAGTTTTTACATAACATGAAATTAACTATTTTAAAGTACACAATTGTATGGTCCTTTGTACATTCACAGTGTGCAAAAATCACTTCTACTAGATCTAAAATACTTGCATCACTCTAAAGGGAAGCCTGTTCCTACTAGGCAGTTTTTCTCTCATTGTTCTTCCCCACAGTCTTGGCAAACACTACTGTGCTGTATGTCTCTACGCAGGTACATTTTCTGGATAATTCATTAAATGGAATTATATAATATGTGATATTATATATAATTATGTATAATTATGTGAATTATACAATATTTTTACATCTGACTCCTATCTTTTACTGTTTTTAAGATTTATTCAACATTTATCAATACTTAATTTCTTTTTATTTTGGCTGAATAATATTTTTATTAAGTGAATATACCACGTTTTCATGCATTCGTTTTTCATTGATTAGTGTTTGAGTTGTTTCTATATTTTGGCTATTGTGGTAGTGTTACTATGAACATTCATGTGTAAGGTTTTGCTTGGCATGTGTTTTCAGTCATTTTGAGTATATATCTAGGAATGGAATATTTGGGTCATACAGTAATTTTATGTTTTTTAGGGAAGTTTCAAACTGTTATCCACAACTGTTGCACCATTTTACCTTTCTACCAGCAATTACAAATTGTCTGTACTTTTGCCAACACTTTTTACTTTCTATCTTTTGATTTTGGCCATTTGGGGAGGTATGAACTGATATTTTATTGTGGTTTTGATTTGCATTTCCTTAATAACAATGATATTTAAGAACTTTATGTGCTCGTTGGTCATTTGTTTATTATCATAGGAGAAATACCTATTCTTTTGCCCATTTTTAAAATGAATTATTTATCTTTTCACTGTGGTAAGAATTCTGTATATATTCTGGATACCAGACATTTATTAGATAAATGACTTGGAGATACTTTCTCCCATTCTGTAAATTGTGATTTCATTTTCTTTTTGGTTTTTTAAAGACAAACTTTTAATTTTGGTGAACTCCAATTTGTGTATTTTTTCTTTCATTACTTATGTTTTTGGTGTCACATCTAAGATTCCAATGTCAAACCCAAACTCAGGAATGTTTCTCCTATGACATTTCATGTTTAATATTTTTACCTTTTAAATTTAGGTCTATAACCTTTGTGAATTTAGTTTTATTATAGTGAGGATAAGGTTGCTATAACTGTTTTCTATATGGATATTCTCTTGTTCTAGACTGTTTGTTGAAAAGACTATTACTCTTCCATTCAATAGCTTTGGCACAAATATTAAAAATGAACTGGTCATAGATGCCTGGTTTACTTCTGTACTTTCAATTCTGTTCCATTAATCTATATATTTACATTTATGCTGGCATCATACTATTTTGATTACTGTTTGCTTCATAATAAATTTTGAGATTAGGAAATGCAAATCCTCCAACTTTGTTTTTCTTTTTTCAAGATTGTTTCTGTTATTCAGATCATCATGAAACTCCATATGAATATTAGAATCAACTATTCCATCTCTAAAAATTATGCTATTTTGGACTTGGTTTACATGGAATATGTAGATTGTATTGTGGAGTTTTGTGATGCTAATAACATTTAGTCTTGTTCTATGAACACAGATGCATCTTCATTTAGTAGATCTGATTTTATTTCTTTCATTAATGTTTTCTAGCTTTCAGAATTCAAGTGTATTTTGGGTAAATTTATTCTGAAGTATTTATTTTTGATGCTAGTGTAAGTGTACTTGTTAATTTTTTTTAGATCACACATTGCTAGTACACAGAAATGTAATTGATTTTTGTGTGTTAACCTTGTGTCCTACAATTTTGCTGAATTTATGGCTTTTTTGTGAATTCATATATAAGATTATATTATCTCCAGTAGGGGCAATTTTACTTTATTCTTTCCTATTTAAATGCATTTTATTTCTTTTCCTTACTAATTGCCCTAGTTATACATTCCAGTACAGTATAAATAGGATTAGTGAAAGCAGGCATTTTGCCTTGTTCCTCTTCTTACAGGGAAGTTCTCAGTCTGTCACTTTTAAGTATTATGTTAGCTATGGGTTTTTTCATAAATGCCCTTTATCATGTTGAGGATATTCTGTCCTATTCCTAGTTTGTTAACTGTTTTTATCATGAAAGGGTATTAAACTTTTGTTTTTTGTCTTTCCCTGTATCAATTAAGATTACCACATGCTTTATTTCCTTAATTTTATTAATGTGGTATATTACATTGACTTATTTGCCCTGCTTTAGGTATGTATTTGTATAGCTTTTACTGGTTATTCTGGTATTACAATATATACATGTGACTTACAGGATTTACCATATATTAGTTTTCTATTGTTTCTGTAACAATTTACCACAAATTTGGCGGCTTAAGTTCATATAAACTTAGGTCTAAAACCAAGTTGTTATAGCATTGTTTCTCTTATGGAGACTTCAGGGAAGAACTTTTCTTTTGCCAGCTTCCAAAGTGTCCTATATTTTTTGGCTCATGAGACTCTTTCTCCATCTCACATGCCACCAGAATGGCATCTTCTCTTTCTTCTCTCTTGATTTCTTTGATTTTCTCTGAGTTGGACCCTCCAATCTTCCTCTTCCTCTTCCAAAAACCTTCATGATTGCATTGAGTATCCCAGGATAATCCTGGCTAGTCTCCCCAGGTCAAGATTCTTAATCTAATCACATTAGCAAAGTCTATTTTATCACGTAATATAACACATGTTCTGGGGAAACGGACATAGCTTCTTTGGAAGGGTCTCTTCCCTTCCTCCACTTTCAAGTATTATTGTTTTGATTACCAGATAGTGTAACAATGTTTGTTTCAGTCATCAAAAAGGATTTATAAAACACAAGAGGAAATGGGTAGTCCATGGAAAGTACCCATACATCTACTTTTTCCATTGTTCTTTTTTCCTTCTCAAACAGCAAGATTCCTTACTTTTCTATGTTCTTTTGTTTGAAGCACATTCTTTAGTCAATCTTTAAAAGTACATCTGCTAATGATGCATATTTTGGTGTTCCTGTCCCTGCAAATATTTTTATTTTCTTTTTATCCCTGAAAGACCATGTCACAGAATATAGAATTTGCTGTTTAAAATTCTTTTCTTTCACTACTTAAAAAGCAGTGCCACTTCTTTCTGACCTCCATAGCTTAAAATGAGAAAATTGGCATTTCTCAATGGATGTTTCCATGCATTTTTGGACTCTTTTCAAGATTTTTTCTTTATCTCTAGTTTTCAGAAGTAATTATGATGTATCTCCACACTGATTTCCTTGGGCTTATTTTTGGGGGCTTCTTTTAGTTACTTGGGCCCACAAGTCAGTGCTTTTTTTTTTCTTTTTTTGCATCAGCTTTGGGAAGTTTTGACAATTATTTCTTCAAATATATTTTCAGTCCACTCTCTCTCTTCCACATCTGGACCAGCAGTCACTTGGTTAGGGTTTCCTTGAAAGACTCTGCCTATGTTTGTGGGTTGTGATTCTGAAGGCAGACTAAGCATTTGTGGTTTGTTTGGTTGGTTTTGTTTTCACTGATTCTTGCCAGTGCTGCCTTGGGGAAGCAGAAAGGGCTTCCAGGTGTGCCCCAGTGAGGAGGGAGCTAGAAAGATGCTCTCACGGTGCCCTCATTATCTCTTCCCACATATTCTTCGGGTGGGGAGTGAGATTCTAGAGCCAAGGGAGACAAATGAGCTTCTGGAATAAGTTGTTGGCTATAGCTGCATCACTTGACCTCTTGACCAAGTGATTCCAGGCAGGAGGGGAAAGTCCTGAGCATTAACTTTGTTCTGTTTCTCAAAGACAAATAAGCTTCCCAGGCCAGGTTGTCATCTCCTCTGCTGGCTCCATCTGCCTGCCTCTGTATTTCTTGATGGAAAGGCAGCATTTCAAGTCCAGGGTAGAGTATCTCTGTGTCCTGATTGGTTTACTTTGCCAATTGTATTGGGTTCATCTCATCTTACTGGAAGGAGTTCCATTGGATCCAGGAGAACAAGAAGCTTACCTGGTTCACTTTCCTTTGCCATGTAGGTGGCTGCAGATACCAGCGTGGGTAGCCTTCCTCTAACAGGTGTGGGCATAGAAGACGCCTGCCTCTGTGTAGCAGGTCTAGTCCTGAAACTCCAAACCAGCTCACCTTTCTCTTACCACCTCGGAGTTCTGTGGTTGCTTCTTACTCTGATTTCAGGGCTTATATCTGTGCTTAGCAGCGGTAAGGAAAGAAAGTTATTTCTATATCATCTTGTTCTACTAGATGACAGCATTTTTTTTTTTGGACGATTTCTTCATCTTCATTGATTTTGATCTCTTCCTCGGGAATTTCTTTTAAATAGAGTTTGGACTTTGGACTCTGTTTTATTCCTCTTAAAAAATTTTGCCCTTATATTTTTGTATTTCTTTTTTGCTTTTTGCTATGGAATATTGCCTTATATTTCCATTCACTACTTTAGTTTTCATATCTATTCAGTTTTTTTGCCCTGATATTTATTATTTCAATTTTCCGATATCAAATTTTAATCACTCCCACTCCCCAATTGTTCCTTTTTACTTTTTTCCTCTAATGACTCTAAGACTCCAAATAAGACACAGTTTTTAAATCGCTTTCTTTTCCTTGCTTCCATTCTTTGATTTCCTTAACTTATTGTTGACATTGTTTCAATTGACTTTGTGCTTTCACTTTTGTGCTATTGATTTCCCTTAAAGGTCAGATGATCCTAGCTGACTTTCCACAGTTATAAATGAAGGGCAAGGCTTTTTGGTAGGGATGGTAGAAAAGTACTTTGTCATTGTGTGTGAGGGCTGGGGATGAGGTAGGGTGAGCACGGGCAAACAAGCAGATTCACAATTCTCATTGCTGCCTGGGACTTAACCTTTGTTATCACCATTTTATTTTACCTTTAGTTTTTGTTTGTGTTGTTCTATGGAGGAGGTTAGGAGATGCCTCTGTCTTCTCTTCTCAATTTTCTTAACATCTATCTGCCCTGTGGGCCTCTGGGCTCCAGCTCGATGTGGATCTCTCAGCCACTTTTTTTGGCCTCATGAAATACATGATCAGAGGATAAAACCCCCAGAGAAAACCAGCGAGGGTGCGCTCCCTGAAGACCACACAAACTGCTCCAAAAATGTCTTGGAGCTCTTAGTTACATAAATTTTCTCTAAAATATGACATGTTAAGTCCAGCTAGCTTTAATATATGAATTGTCATACATGAGATAATCATATGGGTTTTATAATCCACTTGTTTGCTTATTTGTCTTGTGACAAATTGCTGTTTATATTTTCTTGGTTAAGGGAATTTACAGATAATATATTCCATCAAAAAATTCTAATCCTCACAAAATGGTTAAATGGTTAAAAATTCTAGCATATAAAATGCAAATCAAAGATAACATAAAAATACAAATGCTAGTGAACAACTGAAGCATAGAAAAGCTAATGCCTTTAACCTTTACTTGCCATATTATGTGATGCAAATAATGATGATTTCTTAAGATTTGACGAAAATTTGGCTGCTATAGTTCAGAACTGTCATGAGACAATTAGAAAGATAAATGTCTCTCACTATCAGTAATGATTAATTTCACTCAAATATAAATTGTATTGAAATATTTGCTAACAAGTACAGTATATTTATATGATTTGTCAATAAATAAATGTATGCAAGTTGTAGATGTGATTTTTTTTAAAAAAGTGGGTTTTTTTTTTTTTTACCACAATTAGAAACCACTGCTTTAGACAGTCCAGTCCTGCACTAATTATCCTCACTGTCATTCCTAGACAAGCCCAAGCTGGGGAGTGCTCTGGGGTTCTTTGGGAAATGCTGCACTGAATGCTGTGAGGCCCTTCTTCTTGGTGGGTTTTGAGCTGTGACAATCTAGTCACAGCTGTATTCTGTTGTCCATAAATTTTTTATCATTTCTCTGCCATCGATGACACTTTGTCTTATTTTTAAATGCTGCCATGGTTTATTCTTTTTGCACAACATTTTGAACACTTCTCTGAGGAAGGGTACAGTGCACATGTGTAGGGAAAAATTCCAAATCTGAAGCCAAAAGTTTGCCATTGAATGGGAAGCAGGAACATCTCTACTTAGATAACTTTGTAAGCAATATTGTCTTTAAAAATTTCTGTTGGTATTTAGTAAAACTATTAAAAGAAAAGTGAATCAGAAATCAGGGATATAGCATGGAAGCTTAGATTTAGTGAGACAGTAGAAAACTTCTAGCATGAAGACTTGACTGTGGCCTGTTGTCCAAGGGTAAAGGAAGACCAGTGAGGGAAGGAAAAGTTGTTACTATTATTGAATGGAGATATTTGAAAAAATAGGCAGATACGCCTGTTTTCACCTAGAGATATCTCTCCTACCAAAGTGTGGGTAATACCAGAGTCAGAATCAAGCATCCTCTACCCACACCAACCCTGACCCCAATAAGAATCATTAACCTTTTAAGTCCCCTTACCAGGTATAGTCCTTGAGGGCTCCTGTATTTGCGTTTAATGAGCAAAGCTGTTTCTTTACAAGAAGGCCTTTCCACTTCCTATTGCCTGGCTTTATGATACATACATTTCCTCTTAAATGTGACATGTAGCACATTCAGGACGAAAATGAATTTAAATTAATTGAGTTTGTGATTCCTTTTTGGATAATTTCATGAGCCCCTTTGAAATAACAGAAGTGTCACAAACATGGATTGGAATGCAAATGTCATGTACAAAGACTATACTAGAGGATGATACAGTTGTCAAAGGGTGGTTTTTTTTCTCCTGCAGTGACAGGTGGCTCTGACAGCTCTGGTTTGTCAGCAGGCAGTCATATAAGGATGAGGGGATCAGAAATGAAAGATGCCAGTGGAAATAATTCCTTCTGTGGCTGCAAAGTGATCATGACATTACTATACCGTAATGCAGCACTGAAGACAGGATCTAAATGAAATCTCTCAACTTGCAGAAGAAATTTCTACCTAACAATAAGTTTGTGCTGGCTCTGCCTACATTTTTTGGTGTTCCAGAAGGTGAAGAGGAAGCAGAGAGACCAAGAGATGATCTGCCCATATCTGTGGATTTCTGGACTCCAGAGACTGCTTCAGACAAGATGTGACTTTCAAGTTTTGTTCCTGAGACTATGGTCCCAGGAAGTCTGGAGCACTCAGGACAGGTGCGGAAGATTTTTAGTGTCCAGAGCCCAGTGCTAAGGGATAAAAGGGTTGGAAGGGAGTTTGTTTCCTTTGAAAAAAGGTCTTAGAGAAATACTTCCTCCTCAAGCCTTATGAAAATGGCTGATAGTTATTCTAATTACTTTTCCAAATGAATAGAAATTGTGGGTCTAGCTGAATAAACAGAGCCCTTAACAAAGTTACTTGGGCATTGGAATGCTCCTTTCATCAATCAGTCAGAATGATGGGGAAGTCACTGTTTGCTGAGTATTAGCTGAGATAGTCTTGGCCAAAATCTGAAGAGGGACCTTTGGAGGACCAAGCTTAGAATGTTTCAGCAGACAAAATACTGTACTGGAGAAAGATGGGCTCCTGGGGGATCCACATGTCTGTTCTCTTAAGTGACCAACAATGGCTCTGCTTTCCAAGGCTTTCCTGAACCTTTTGGCAAACAATTTTTTGGTGGTTAGACTTGATTTTATTAACCTGGCTGGCTTGAGAACTGTCAGGGGATTGGTAGCATGCCAGGGGTTTGGTAGATTACTCTTCTGGATGTGTCTGGGTAGGTCATGGATATATGGCCTTGAGTATTATATATGATATCTGGTCCCTGTTTTGCTGGCACTAATCCCCTGCTCTGCATCCTGGTGACCATGAAATAAGCAGAGTGATTCTGCCATGCATTTCTGCCATGATGTTCCTGCACTGGAGCCAATCAATCATGGACTGGTGAGTCAAAATCAACCTCTCTGGCAGGCAGCCAGTACCAGCAGGGAGACCCAGCCATATCCATCTCTCTTTGCTGGCCACCCCCATTAGAAGTCTTGCTTCCTGTGAGCACCCAGCATAGACAAGGAGATGAAGCCAGGTAAGCCCCATGCACCCTGTGCACAGGCCACCATTGAAGACCCTTGCTTCCTTTGAGGAGACATTTCCCAATGGGAGAATCACACAAACAACTCCTGTGTGTCTGCCACCATTAGGGGTCCAGGTATAGACCTGCAGGCTGAGAAAGGAAGCAGCAGCACCACCACACACCTCTGGACATTGGGGAAGCCCCAGTGTAGCTTCAAGGCCTGGAGAAACCTGCCCCATTCCCTGATACCTCCCTAGGCACCTGGGGTCTGAGAAACCAAGGTGCCTGTCTCAGTCTCCTATACTATGGAGGGGCAGACGATGTAGGAATTGCCTGGGAGCCCACAACTGGCTTGTTGGGAGAAACCCAGGAGAATGTCAAGATGAAGGAGTAAAAAAGCAGTCTCAGACCTCCAACCTTCACAGAACAAGTCTGGGAGATATAGTCATGGAAAAAAAATGCAATTTACAGACTTCAAATCTCTGAGGGGATAGCACCTGAATTAAAGAAAAAACTTCAAGAGATTGTAAAAATAATCAGACCAGAAATAATGTCTCAAGTAAAAGAAGAAATCACAAACATAATGAAAGAATTGCTGACCATATCTAAAGAAGACATAGATTAAAAAGAGGAGCATAGGAAAATGAGGCAAACTTTGAATGAACAATATGGGAAGGAATTTTAATGCATGAAGCAGATTCAAAGAGATATCAAAGAAATTAAAAAGTTGATCACAAGCTGGCAAAACCACTTGAAAGAGACTGAAGATAGACTTTCAGACCTTGAAGAAGCATTGCAGATAGTGATCATGAAAGGAAAGATCTCTTAAAAAAACAAGGAACCAGGAAGTAACAATTCAATGACTATAATAAGACGCAAAGAAACATGATTTAAGCATGATAGGTATCAGCAAGGAAGCAGGGTTCAACACAAAAGAAATGAAAAGACACAAAAGAAATGAAAGACAGAAGCAAAAGCAGAAAACTTCCCAAACATGGGAAAAGGACCTGGCATACAAATAAGTGAAGCATATAGAACTCCAACTAACAATAATCAAAGTAAACCAAAGTAATCCAGACATATAATAATCAACATCCCAAAAATTCAGCACAAGAACAGAATATTAAAAACTGTTAAGGAAAGAAACATCACCTACAAAGGAAAACCAATCAGAATCATGGCAGACTTGTCAACACAAACCATCAAGTCAAGAAGAGTTTGAAGTGAAGTGTTTCAGATCCTGAAAGAAAACAACTTCCAACACAGATTGATGTGCCCCACAAATCTCTTTCTAAATTGATGGAAAAATAAGATACTTTCATGGTAAAGAACTGTTGAAGGAATTCATGACCACAAAACCAACCCTACAGGGAATGCTGAAGTATATTCTAGAGAGAGAAAAAGATGACGGTTGTTACAGAAACAGTAGCAGAGGAAGATCGCCAAACAGGATGGCAATTAATGAAGGGGAAAAGTGGAGGGCTAACAACAGGAGGATAGCATGGCAGAGACAAACCAATGTTTGCTGGTTGTAACCATTAACATAGATGACCTCAATTCAGCAATAAAAAGAACACACACAGGAAGAGTAGATCAAGTAACAAGATACATCAATATACTAGAAATAATAAAAGACATGCATTTAACTTGCAAGGAAATTCATAGATTGAAAATCAAAGAAGAAAACCAACT
>PVJX010025175.1:0-27218 GCA_004027295.1 Dolichotis patagonum | reverse complement strand
TTTATACTATTGTGTTATGTTTGATATTATTGTAATTGAAACTATGCTCAACTATAGCAGAGTAAGAGATATGGCGTTAGATACTGTTGATGTCCAGTTGACTTAATGTAAAGTACTGTGTTGCCTATGTTGTCCTCTTCTGATCTGCTCTGTACTGCCCCCTTTTGTTTTATTCTCTTTTAAATAAAATAAAATTAAAAAAAATAAATAAAACAGAAACACTAAATCTACTGGAAGAGAGAATAGGTAGACCCCTTGAAAATACTGGTGTAGGCAAAAATTTCATGAGCAAAACCCCCATAATACAAATAATACAAAGAACAACTGGGATCTCATCTTGCTAAAAACCTTTAGAACAGCAAAATAAATTATCAATCGAATGAAAGGACAACACACAGAGTGGGAAAATTTTTTAGCCTGTTGTCTCCCAGGCAGACAAGTAATATATTGAACATATAAAAAACTGAAAAAGATCAGACCCCTTCCCAGATTTAAAGACCCAATCCAAAAATGGGCATGTGGGATGAATACACACTTCTCAGATGAAAAAATACAAATGGAAAGCAAATATATGAAAAAATGTTCAATATCACTAGTCATTTGAGAGCTGCAAATTAAAATAATGCTGACATCCCATCTCATTCCAGAAAGAATGGCTATCATCAAAAAGTCAATAAGAAATGCTAGTAAGGCTGTAGGGAAAAAGAAACCTTTCTCCACTGTTGGAGGGGAATCAGTATGCAGATCCCTCTAAAAAAAAATAAAATAAAACCAGAGGTCTGTTTGACCTAGTTATTCCCCTTCTTGATATCTTCCCAAAATATTTCAAAGAATCATACCACAGTGATATATACATACCTCTGTTTTATAGCAGCACAGTTTCTAATGACTAACTCTTGGAAACAGCCCAAATGCCCATCAGTGGATGAATTGATAAATAAAATGTGATTTTTATGTACACTGCCGTAAAAAAGAATAAACCTGAAACATATTTAAGTAAGTGGATACACCTCGAGGCCATACTTTTAACACACACATGCATACACACACACACACAATCACACAACGACTTGACCCAGTGAAAGTTGATCCAATTCTATGTATATTTCCTCTAATGTTGCTGTGCTGTACTGATAGGTACAAATTTCCCTCGTGGCCAGGTATCTGTAGCTTGTCTTAGCTACTTTCTCCTCACTGAAGCACAATATCCAACAGCCAGGACTTCAAGGTGGAAAGGTTTATTTGGACTCATAGTTTGTAGGGGTTTCAGTCATCAGCTGTCTTCAAGGCTGGGCAGCATGGCAGAGGGCGTGGCATAAGAGAAACAGCTCGTGGCACTGCAGAAAAAACAGAGAGGCTATCAAGGGAGGAGAAAGGGAGATAAACTCTTCCAGGCCATGTTCCCGGTGACCAGCCTTCTCTAACCAAGCTTCACCTTCCAGCATCACAGCTCCATGAGCTTCCTCAAGCCAGGCAAAAAGATGCACACTCAGTGCTGCCGCCTGTTCACGGGGAACCTGCCCACAAGGAGGACTTCAAGCTGCTCTTCAAGCGCAGCAGACAGCCTAGAGAGGTCTTCATCACCTGGGACTGTGGCTTCAACCTCATCCGCCTGGAATCCAGAACACTGGCTGAAATTGCAAAAGCAGAACTGGATGGCACCATTTTGAAGATCAGACCTCTGTGAATTTGCTTTGCTACACATGGAATGGCTCTGTCAAGAACCGTTCTCCAATGAGCTGTTAGAGCAAGCATTTTCCTAGTTTGGCCCAGTGTAGAAAGTGGTTGTGGTTGTGAATGATCGAGGTAGAGCTAAGGGAAAAGGTTTTGTAGAATTTACATCAAAACCTCCTGCACGAAAGGCTCAGGAGAGACGTGGTGATGGGGCATTCTTGCTAACAACTCCTCATCCAGTCATTGTGGAGCCTACAGAGCAGTTTGATGATGAAGATGCCTTGCCAGAGAAGCTAATGTGTAAAACTCAGCAATATCATAAGGAAAGAGAACAGCCACCATGTTTTGCTCAACCTGGGACATTTGAATTTAAGTACACATCTCTACGGAAGGCTCTTGATGAAATGGAAAGGCAGCAGCAGTGAGCAGGTTGACAGAAACACCAGAGAAGCCAAAGAGAAACTGGAGGCAGAAAAGGAAGCGCTAGGCATGAACACCAGTTAATGCTAATGACACAAGCTCTAATGAGAGATCAGGAAGAACACAGAAACCAAAAGCTGCAAAAATAGGAGCAAATACAATTTAGACATGAAGAGGAGCATTATCACCATGAGGAAGAAATGATCAGATAGAGAACAGGAGGAACTGAGGCGATAGCAAGAAGGCTTTAAACCAAACTATGCAGAAAATAGAGAACACGAAATGAGAACAGGTAATAAGAGTCTCTGTGGAGCAATAAACATACCAGATGCATTTAGCCCAGCACCTGGTGGTAACCCCTGCAATGATGGGGATGAATATGAACAACAGATAAATTATACTTGGCCTACCAATGGGTCCTGGTCCTGCCACGGGACCAGATGTTGCTGCAAATCTGGGAACTCCAGTGATGCCAGATAATAGAGCAGTGCACAATGATACATTTTCCCAAGGAGCGCCTTTCCAGATGGGATCTCCTATGGGCAGCAGAGCATGTTCTGAGACCCCTCAAACACCAGTGACTGGTGTGGTTGTGATGGCTTTGGTAGAGGCAGTCAAGGGGGAAACTTCCAAGGTCCTTGTAGTCAGAGGTTGTGAGGAGAACAATTAGAATCAGGACACAGAATGTATGATATTATTTTATGATGTTAAACACAAGAGTTAAACACAAGAAAATGCGGGAAATCTGTCCACAACACTCAAAAAACACAAGAAAATGTGGGAAATCTGTCCACAACACTAAAGACCCAGAATATTGAGCCAAGGGCCTGGATCCCACAGCAGTGTCCTGCATGAGGCCAGCCTGAAGACCCAGAGCCCATGACAGTGCCTCCCACAAGTCCAACTGGTGGTCTAGAGCCCATAACATTAACTCATGCTAGTCTGTTTCATGGATCTGCACTGGGAAGGCCCAAAGGTCAGCGGTGGAAGCTAGAAAATCTGTGCCAGTGGGGTGAAGGTGCTGTGCTGGTAGGTTGAGGGTTCTACTGGAGCTGAGAAGTCATGTTCAAAATAAGGACCAAGTCTGCCCTGAAAAGTACCACAGCCATCCTCAGGGACGCGGAGGTCCTGAGCTCCTCCGATGATGATAAGAACAGTCAAGGACATGCCAGAAAGCCAGCGTGACAAGCTTCTTCTGCAGATTAAACAGCACATGTCTTCTCCTCCAGAGCCAGGAAGCGATGCTCAGTGTAAGGACCAGAGCTCCCCCAAAGTGAACCACAGCCCCTCTCACTAACAAGGTCCCGAGCTCCTCTGATGACAATGGTCAAACTCACACTGGGGAAGCTAGTCATGACGAGCTCCTCCAGGAGAACCAGCGGATCAAAACAGCAACATTTAAGAGAAACCCACGACACCTTGTTTTTCATGTCCCTATTTATGCTGGCAACTTTCCTCAGGTGGACCGTCTATGCTCAGCACCATGCTGATTTAATTCAGCTGGTGTTAAGTTGACCACCAGTTTTTAATCCGTAACAGTCCTAATAAGCATCATAAATACTAAACATTCTTTTGTTCTTGCCTATTTAGAAACAAAATTTAGTAGTATGCCTTTATACTTTTACCTGTTACCTGAAAGAAATGGTTTTATTGTTAATGTGTGTAGACTGAAAACTTTTTCTTTTGTAAAATTTGAGGGTTTTGTATTTTTATTCATAAGCTTTGTAGCTTAGAATGGTGATGATATGCATCGTTGTGAATGTTAAAATGTGTTTGTGACTTTAGCTAACTACAGCTATGTCATAGTACTGTGAAATCTATGTTGTTTCTTTATCTCAATTAAAAAAACCATTTTGAGTAATTTAAGATGTTATTAGTGGTATTCTTTTATGGTTTTGCTAAACTTTTCTGTAACAATAATTCCTTAGTTGCTTTAATCCCAGCCATTTAAAAATGCAAAAATAATTTTTGGTTTTTTTTGTGCAAGTAGCCCTAAACATATAAACTTAGTGAAAGCCATTGTCAACACAGATGTGTACATTTGGGATTGGGAGTGTATGGGAGTTTAATTGGTATATCCCATTGATGTTTTGTGAATTTGAAGCTGCTGTCTACACACCATAAAGACTGAATATTCAGATATTCTGAAAAGGATCAATAAGGGTATCTGTCCTGTGATGCTTTTTCCAAATAAATCTTTTGAATCTTGAAAAAAAAATTTGCAAGGAAAAGAAGGCCCTCCTTATGTCATGAAAAGTATTGAAACAATGTGCCTTAGAATTTTGTTAGTTCAGATACTATCAGTGCTTTTGCTTTTAGCACAGATCAAATTTGTGGTCACAGATTCAATACCTACTCAATCGTATTTTTAGTGTCTTTGGCCAGAGTTCCTAAATAGATATTCTTGTTACTTGACTCCTTGTCTGGATCTCTTGTTTTGCTTTGTCCTCTGATCCTTCCATTCCTAAACATTTTGTTGATTGTGTTTAAAGGAGAGTGTATATTTAAAGGGAATTGTGTTGTGTTGTGTTATGTTATGTTACATCAAGTTAGTCAAACAAATGTATTTGCTTAAAATTTGTAAAAGTAAAATATGTATTTATGGGTGTTTAGAAATATTTAAACTGTTAACTTAGTATCAGAAGAAATACAGTATATTAAATAAATTGGTTTAGGAAAATGTAACAGTTAAATTAACATATTATGAACTAAGGAAAAGACTGTAGACTGTTTACATTCTTGCAATTATAACAGAGAAGCTAGGGACACATTCAGAGTGCAACCTAGTGGACCAGAGTACTCAACTAAGCAAAACCATCCATCTATCACTTTTTGCTATATTTGATATAAGACACATACTTTTGTGTAATATTGTAGTGAATAAAAACCACATGAAAATGAATAAATAGTAAGACACTAGTAATTAGCTCCAAGACCTCTACTTTGGAGGAGGAATTGTGGCAAATTTTAAGGTAAGATTTAGTAGAATACAAAATACAAAACAGTGAAGAGAAACTCAAATAATTTAATAGCCATACTAAACATCAGTTCAAAACTGGCTTGAGGATGACTGACATTCTTTATCCTGCTGGCATATTATTGTAAATAGTCATCACCTCCCCTTCCCTACTTTAAGAATTTTCAACATGAGAAGAACCCCTTGAAGAGCAAAGTATAGGAGCAAGCTCGTTTTTTATCACTTGGCGATATAAGGAATCTGCAATTTAAAATAGTTCCCTAAACTTAACTAGCATTTTCCAATTGTAATGCCTATGGAACTCAGAAATTTATAGAAATGGCTGGAGATCCTTTGAAATAGTACTTGCTTTCTTAAAAAACAATATTAAACAAACAATGCCAGTGGCAATGGTATAGTAAAAAGATCTGGTCTTTGAAGTCTATCAGATCTATATTTAGATCAAAGCTCGGTCACTCACTAAAGGGGAATATCTTGAGCAACTTATTTAACTTCTCTGAGCTTCAGTTTCATGTGTTAAATAAACTACTTTAGAGGATCATGATTTTAATCACTGTTGAATACTTGATGGAGATTCAATACCAATCTGAAGCTGATAGTGTAATTTCATTGCTCATGATACATATCATCATTTCATTTAACACCAAAATGTGCCTAATCAAGTAGGCCATCAGCAGATGGCTGACAAAATTAAATGCACTCTATTGTCTCAAATTCTAGTTGGAAAATAAATATGAGAAAAGAGAATAAACTCTGTGGTTAAACAGTCATACCTATTAACTCAGAGCAAAAAACATTTTAAATATATATATGTGTATATATATATGTGTGTGTGTGTGTGTGTATATATATATATATAAGCAGAATGTAAGATAGTTGGAAAATTTCATACAATTCACTTGCAATGGATGACTATAATGAAAACCTTTCTGTTTGACATTTAAATGTTTTCATCTTTTACCTTAAGAGAAATATAAGGTAAATTACAAAGCAATGCTGGTAAATGACAAAGCAGTGTATAACTTTTTCTAAGTTTACATTTTATAAAAGAAAGTAACAGAGGTACTCTTATTGTTCTTTATAAATAATACCCTCAGAAAATAGATTCAGAAAAAATAACCATTTATATTTGTTTTTCTTGCTTGCAGTTCACCAGGACATGATTACAGCTTTTCAAACTTATCTAAAATCAAAGATAATATATACATCAACATTTTTGATGAAGTGACCATTGAAAAACATGAGGTAATGTACAAATAATTAAAATAATCAATGTTGAAATAATTCTAAGAAGATTAAACTGAGTGAAATCTAGTAGCATATTAGTAAATTTATTTTAAATGCAATGTTTCTACCAAAGCTTTCAAAAAACAATTTGAGGCAAATTGTAGCAAAATTGACATATGACAACTCATTTAAAAAATAATATAGATCATAAACTTCATATAAGAGGAGGAAAGATTAAATATTCCAGAACTTGAAAGTAATAGGACTTTTACAGTTGAACATTACCTATAAATATGAGCTTCCCAGTAGTCAAAATAGAAACAAAAATAGGTTGAATGTTTCTTGTCTGAATAAAGAAAATACACCACTTCTATGAAAGACTGAATTACTTGCAGAACTAAAATTTAGTCTATTTAATGTTGTCCCTAAAATTACTGAATGTCTTCCTCTTTCATATGTGAGAGTTTTCTAACACAATGTCTACTAGCATAGTAAGCACTGAAATAAATATTAGTTTCTTTCATACTGAAGTTGTCACTAAAAATATGAATATCCATTTTGCCTACTTTCTTGGGATAAGTTCTATAGGTAAATGTAGTGTTCTCTAGAATAGAGCCAATAAAATGTATGTAAGAGGGAATTTATTAGATTGGCTTACGGAGTCAGAAGCTAAATATCCCTACACTGGCTATCTTTAGGCTGGGGAGCCAGGAAAAACAGGAACTTCTCAGCCCAAGACTCCTAACCTGAGAGATCAGTAATACAGCCCCTGTTCAAGGCTGAGGGTCTCCTGTAGGGCCACCGGTGCACATCTATGTTCAAAGACTGAGGAATCTGGAATCCGAAGATCACAGGCAACAGCAGCAGCAAAAAATGCACCCATTCAAAAGGGGTAGATGACGGGCATGTACAAGCTTCTATCTTCTGCGTTTTCATTCAGTCTGGGCCCCAATCTATTGGCTGACCCAACTCAAGTTCAGGGCGGGTCTTCCCTACTCAGTTCAGTGACACACGTGCCAGTCTTCTCTGGAAACACCTTCACAAACACATCCACTAGTGTAATTTACCAGTTTTCTGGGCATTCTTCAACCCAGCCAAGTTGACAACCAAATTAAACATCAGAGTAAAACAAATACTTCATGTAAATGTCTGCAAAATTATATGGCAGTACTATTAAAGGTTAATTCTAATTCTACTTGGCAGTTACTGGAAATTCTAATTCTACTTGGAGTAACTACAAGTAAGAGAAATTGAACAAGACCTTGAAATATATGGTTCAGGGTTGGGCTTACCATAAAAACTACTGAAAATCATAATAGCAATCTTCAAATCTGGTTTTTGAGGAGAAACAACACATTCTTATTAAAATATCAACTCCATAACAGCTGAGGGTAATATATTAAACAGTAATTTAGTGCTGGCTTTTCTCTAAAGAGTTAAACTGAGTTTTCTGTCATATAAAGCAATGAGTGAAACTTAAAAAACTCAAAAGAATGCCTAAGAGGTTTTTTTCTCTAAAAAGTTAATTTATGTTAATGACTAATTTGTTCAAAATTTGAATAGGAGTGGATTAACAGTTTAACTCTTGTATTGTTGTTATGGTGAGACCCATACTCTTTGGGTATCAGGCTTGTCTATCAGGCTTGTCTGTGACAATGTCGGCATGCTCTTTAGGGCAGGAAAGGGCCATGCGCCTGTAGGCAGCTCATATACTGAACTTGGAAAGGAGAAAGCCTTTTCTCACAGACTGGGCAGGAGAACTATGAGCCAAAACATTCCATTTTTCACATAGAAATTTAGGTCTAGGCTGAACCCCAAGATAACCACTTAGATCAAACAAGGTTTCAGTTTATCAATGATTATTTTGTCCAAAAATGCCTCAATTTCCCTCTTTTCTCCTCGTGAATTTTTTTCTCCTGGTTATCGACTATTCCTTACTTCTCGCGAATCGCCCCTTCATGAGTTATGTACCAACAGAAAGCTGAGTATCTGAAGTCTCACAGACAAAAAGCCTATTTTTAACACTCGGGATGGAAGATGTGAGCTAGACTACATTGGAAGCCGGGCAAGCAGTCCTAGAGTACCCTCCAGATTTGGACTTCATTAACTAAAACTGTAACAAACACTCTGATAGCCACAAAAAGAATTTTAATCCAATACTCAAATGTTGATTTAAATTTTTTAAAAAATTAGTATTTTTCAAGATTTTCAAGTTTATTAGCATATCATTTTCAACATATCTCATGATTTTTGACCTGCTATTATCTACCAACCTCTCATTTATAACTTTATACAGGTGTGTCTATTTTTTAAATTTTAATTTGGAAGCGTGAAACTGTTAAAACTAAGGGATCTCTTTTAAAAGGGCTTTATTCTAGGGTGGGGATATAGCTCAGCAGCACAGCTCCTGCCTGGCAGGGATCCCCAATATCAATCAATCAATCAATCAATCAAAGGAAGTTTATTAAGCCATTACAGCTGACAGCCAGAAAGAAAGAGCGAGGTCCTGACATGAACAAGTTCCTAATGCAACCAAAAAAACAGGGTAGATAGTAGTTGGAAAAATGTCCCCAGGGCCTAACAAAGCCCAAGTGTTTTATAATGAAAATTTTGGGAAAAGAAAGCGTAGATTATTCACATTGAACCTATATAAGCTATAAATAAGAGGGATCACGTAGAGTGGGGAAAGCTTTACAGTTGGAGGGTAAGGAGAAGGAATCTTGTTTTTAGATTGCTTAGTGTTGCAAACAAAATGAGGTGGCACCTAGTGATATAAAATAGGCTTGTTGTATTCAGCCTGCAGTTGCCTATAGTTGTTTTGGCTGATTAAATTTCACCTACCTATCAGCTTTCCTCTCTTCCCATCCTCCAGCCCTTGTAACTAAATTTAAGACATATCTTAGACTTTTTCTTTGATTAAAAAATGTGCTTAATTTTTAAAGAACCAACTATTGAAATTGTTTTTATATTTAATTTCTTATATTTTCCCATTCATTTATTTCTGCTTGTACTTGTGTTATTTTCTTCCAGTGTCTTTGAGACTATGATATATGTACTTACTTTGTCAAATGTGTTGAATGACTGATTTCATTAACCTCTTGTCCTCACATAACTAATAGTCTATCACTAAAAATTCTTAGACTATATCTTTTATATTGGATTATTTATTATGTTTATGTTTCATTATTTTTCTTATGCATTTTATTACATTTTCACCCTTGACCTAACAGTTTTTTAATTCTATCCTTTTATATTGTCAACTGTTTCAGTAGTTTTAATATAAATTTTTGGTTTTAAATTCTAGTTTTATTACATTATAACAATTTGTATTGTGTATATAGTTTATATCTGAAGTCATTGGTCCCAATTCTATGGTTGCCAATTAATTAATACACACAGATGTTAATCCTAATAACAAGGTAAGGTGACACATCAGGAAGGGTGTGTTGTTCATAAAAAAAAGTCAAGGCTGGGAAAGAAAGCAACGCACTCGCTCGCCACCCTGGTAAGCGGCTGTAGTCTGGCAAGCTGCAGCAGTCCAGGGTGAGAACCGGCAGCGTTTCCTGAGATCTGCACCATGTCGGAACTTGGGGCGCTGGGAAAGAAAGCAACCCACTTGCTCACCACCCTGGTAAGCGCCTCTGAGCCTACTGGCGCACGGGCTGAAAATCAAACATCCTATCCCATCCCCTCCATTAGCAAGTGGGAGCCAGAGATCTGAGCATCTCTTGGGAGGTTGACCATATGCAGTATAGCAAATAAGGGGGATTTTCTTCTACCATCTCTTTGAAGGCAAATATTTTTATCACTGTTTTGCTTTGTTCTGATTAATGTTATTGCTCTATTCAATACTCTGTTTTAATAAGTTCTGTAATGTCCTTTATTTTGTTTGATTTTGTTATACCTGATTGAAAGAACAACTACTGTGAAGATAACAAGATATACTAGTACTTATTACTGTTATCTGGGTAACCTGCTGTGAAGTTTTGCACCAATTTCACTACACTGTCTTAACTGGCTTTGTTCCATCTTGTTCTGTTGTGTTTTACTACCTTCAAAATAATAAAAAAATTAAAAATAAATAAAATAAAAATAAAAAGGAAATAACAACAAAACAGATCAGTAAGGAACTGAGCAAGCTGAATCATGATATAACTAAACAGATAATGGACTTAAAAAGCAAAATGAAGAAAAGAAAGTACTGTAAAGGTTATAACTGCATGTATGTTTAAATGTGTAGGATTGATAACCGTATTACTAAGTTTTTGTTGGATCATTGAACAGAACTCTTTGCAGCCTCACTGTATGAATGTCCACTTTTTATGCTTTAATTCTGTAACATGAACAACTACTTCTAAGAGGACAATATGTAATTTATCAACTAGTGATTTCTTACTGTTTTTTTTTGAAATTCTGTATTATTTCTACCCTTTTTTCTGTTTTGCTTTTTTTTCTCTTTAAATAAAATTTAAAAAAAAAAGTCAAATGCTCTGAAAAGATGAAAGGGTTAGAGTGGAAACTAAATACACAAATGTATAAATTTCATTTATATGAGGGTTTTTTGTTTGTTTTTGTTTCATTTTGATTTTTGGTACCAAGAATCAGATTTAGGACCTTGTGTTCACCAGACAGGTGTGTGCCACTGAGCTATATTCTCAGCCCCATATTTATATGCTTTATTTAAAGGAATGGTTCAACCATGGCAAACTCACTTCAGCCATTTAACCATCAGTGTTGGAACTATGTTGCAGACTTAACACATACACATTACAGCTCAGAAATTAAATTTAATATAGACAATTCATATGCTGACTCCTTACAGGTTAATTAAATATATACTTCATACTGATTGTCTTCAGAATTTTTCATTGCTTCTCAGTGAAGATCCATAGGGAACCAATTTTATAGTGAACCCCAACGGAGATATAATCTGTAACCTATGGCAAAGTAAGTTTGTGAAGCCTGCACCATCCTGGGAATCTGGGATGGAGAGAGATTAATGCAGTTGAGATGACACCAGTCAAAAATTCAAAGCCATACCTTTTAGACTAGAAGCACGCAGCCCTCCTTGCTCAGCTGTGTTGTTGCAGGTCAATCTCTGGATTTAAAAACCCTGGTGAGTGAAAGGGGCAACTTCTCAAGCACAAAAAGCTAGAAGGGCTCCAGATGCTCAAAGACAGTGGGAACTAAAGGTGAGAATTAGGGTTTGGGGAGTTGAAAACTTTTAGCCATTCTCTTTCCACTTTCCCCAGAGGCTTCCTGTTTCTGACCTTTGGTTGGTAAATGAAGAAACTTAAGGGCAAAAAAATGAAGTGGACTACAGAGCATTGCCAAAGAGAGAGTAATGGCCAGTCCCTTTTATGTCTAATTCCTGTTTTTCCTCATTCTTCACACTTCCTCTAATTTAAAAGATAATAATATTGAAAAAAATGAGTAAACAATGATATTCACATATTAAAGTTTTCTGACAAGTTTTGACATGTATATAAACCCATGAAACCGCCATCACAATCAAAACTATGAATATATTCATTATCCTCAAAAGTTTTTCTCTGCCCAGTGGGCCTATCAACCTCTTTCATCCTCCGATCTCCCGCCTCAGCAACCATTGATCTGTTTTCTGTCATTATAGTTTATAGAATTTAATAGAAATGGAATCATTTCACCCAACAAATACATAAATCAAAACATCACATTGTACCTCACTTAAAAGTACAAATACTATATCAATCAAAAAATAAAATTGTTAAAATAAGAATTTGAGTTGAGTCCTGTGATCCTACTGGTATTAATATTTGTGTGATCAATTCTTATAGATTCTCTGAGCTATACCTTTTTACTAAAATACAATCATACTATACATAACATTTTTAACCTTTGATTTCATGATATTTTCAATTCTTTTGTCAGTAACCATGGAATTACATTTCAAAAAATGAGATCGTATAGTATGTTCTTTTTTGGAGGAGGAGTTGTTGCTTTTATTTTGAGTTATTTTGCAATTCATCCATGTTGAAGTATTTATCAAATAATTGCATTACATGCATATTATATATTCACTTGTCAAACTTCTGGGTTATTTTTATTCGTTTGGTTCTTTGAAATGCTGGAGAGTAATCCAAGACCTTGTACATACTAGGCAAGTACTCTACCACAGAGTTACTTTCCAGCCCAATTTAAATTATTATTATTAAAAATAAAGCTGCTATATATATTTACATTTAAATCTTTGTATGTACTGATGCTTTTATTTCTCTTAGTAAATACTTAGAAATTAAATGTTTGACTATTATAGGTGACTTTCAAGAAATCTGTTTCTTAACATGACTGTAGCATTTTTCATTCTACCTACTTTTTTGATCCACTTTGTATAATACTTTTTTAAAAATTTTTATTTAAAGATTAAAAAAATACCTATACAAAACAGAATAAATGGTAGCAACAATACAGAATTCCAAGGAAAAAAGGAAAAGAACCAAAAAAAAAAACCAATAAGAAATCATTACTTGACAAATTACATACTGACATCTTGGAAATAGTTGTTCAAATTACAAAATTAAAACTTGCAAAGTACACATTCAAACAGTGACACTGTTAACAGTTCTGCTCAATGATCTGACAAAAACAGCAATATGGTCATCCATCTTACACACTCAAACCTACATGCAATTATATCAAAAGGGTTAAATTAAACACAACAAAACAGAACAAAGTGGGTCACAAGAAAGCAATGTAAGAGACATAAATTTCAAAGCTAGACAGTCAGAGATGTTCACTTTCTATCATATTGACTCTTGTTTTCTTATTGACTCTTGTTTTCTTCCAAATAGTTGTCCATATTGTCACATACAGGGAATTCACATGAAACAACATAGTATGGAACTGTTTTGATCCACTTTGTCAAACATTTTAATTTTAACTTTTTAATTTTTTCTAATAGGTGTGTGGTTGTTTCTCATTGTGATTTAATTTGTTCTTAATTATTAATGATTGTGAGCATTTCCCATGTATTTATTTTTTGCATATATCTATATATCTATATCTATATCTATATCTATGTCTTCTTGGTAAAGTAGTTGTTTAAATCCTTTTTTTTTAAATTACATTGCTTCTTTTTATTGAGTTTTAAGAATTCTTTATTTATATTGGGTACAAGTCTCTTATCATATATATGATTTGCAAACATTTTATCCCAGTATATAGCATGTCTTACTTGCCCATATACTATATTTTCAAAAACAAAGTTTTTAATTTTGGTGAGGTCAGTTATATCAACTTGATTTTGTTGTCATTTTTTTAAAGGTCTAGCTTTATTTTGCAACTCCACTGTTAAGTTTATATGTCTTTAAGAATGTGTTTCTTCTTGATGAATTGATTCCTTTATCATTATGAAATATCTTTATTCTTGGTTATAATTTTTCCTTTAAAATCTGCTTTTTGGTCTGGGGCTATAGTTCAATGGTAGAATACATGCTTAGCATGTGTGAGACCTGGATTGAGTTCATTGAACTGAAAAACAAGAAGTAAACTACTTCTGTTATAAAATATAGTCACTCTGGCTCTCTTTTAATTAGTCTTTTTATTAATTAGTGTTTATATGTTCTGTCTTTCTTTTTTCTTTCTTTTCTGCTCCCAGGGCCTTTGCACTGAGCGATATCCCCTCAGATTTTTATTCTATTTTATTTTATTTATTTTGAAAAGATTCTTACTAAGTGGCTAACTTGCCCAGGCTGGACTTGAACTTATAATCCCCCTGCTTCAGCCTCCCATAGTGCTGGGATTACAGGCATGGGCACTGTATGAGAGTTTTTTTTTTAACTTTTTCCTTATATTTAAAATGGTTTTATTTTATACAGAATATGGTTGGATCTTGTTTTCTTATCCATTTTGACAATTTCTGCCTTTTAATTTTTTATTTTACAGAAAAAAACAAACTTTCAAAGCATAATAGGAGAATAACAATAGTTGATACAATGCATATTGTTATCTTGAAAGTAGCTACTCAGAGTACAAGATATGGGCATTAAAAATTCCCCAAGTGATATTAGCACAAACTTTTCTTTTTAATGAACTAGGAAAAACTAGTAGTATAACTACCTTCTATTTTTTTTTCATTTTCCCATCCTTCTTTTCTCCTTTCCTCAGCCCTAGTTCCTCTTTTCTTTTGAACAGTTTCTTCACATTTCATAATATTTATTGTACATTGTACATTTATTTACTCTTTCAACTTCTCATAGCAGGGAGACAATATGACATTGACATATGTGAGTCTGATTTATATCACTTATAAGTACAGTCTCAACTTGCATTCATTTACTTACAAAAGTCTCAAGTTATCCATTGTAGAAAAAGACCACATCTTCTTTATCCATTCCTTGGTTAATGGGCATTTGGGTTGTTTCCAAGATTTGACTATTACAAATTGTGCTGCCATAAACTTGGGTGCATATATATTGCTGTAGTATGATGGTTTTTTAAAAAATTTTATTTAAAGAGAAAACAAAACAAAACAAAACAAAAAAAGGGTAGACACAATACAAAATTCCAAGGAAAAAAAGAAAAGAACACAAAACACTAAGAAATCATTACTTGATAACTTACATACTGTCATCTTGGAAATAGTTATTCAAGTTACAAAGTTAAAACATACAAAGTAGACATTCAAACAATGAGCCTGTTAATAGTTCTGCTCCAGCATCTAACAAAACACAGTAATATGGTCCTTCATCTTACACACTTAAACATACATGCAGTTATATTCTTTAGAGCACTTTCTTTTCCTCAGTATGATGTTTTTAATTCTTTGGGAATATACTCAGCAGGAGAATAGCTGGATCAAATGGCACCTCTATTCTTAGCTTTTTAGGGAATTTCCAAACTGATTTCCATAGTGGGTGCACCAGTCTACACTTCCACCTACTTTGGAGAAGGTTTCCTTTTCTCCCACAGCCTCTCCAGCATTTGTTATTGGTTAATTTCTTGATAATAGTCATTCTTTCTGGGGTGAGATAGAATCAGTGTTTTCATTTGCATCTCTCAAATGACCAGTGATGTTGAATATTTTTTCATATATTTATTTTCCACTTGTATTTCTTCCTCTGAGAAGTGTGTATTCATCTCAGATGCCCATTTTTGGACTGGGTTTTTAAATGTGGGAGGTCTGATTTTTTTACAATTCTTTATATGTTCTAGATAGAAGTCCTTTGTCTAAGGGACAACTGTCTAAACTTTTTTTCTCACTCTGTGGGTTATCTTTTCACTCTTTTATTGATTTCTTTTTGTTGTGCAAAATCTTTTTAATAAGATGAGATCCCAGTTGTTGATTCTTTGTGTTATTTTTGATATGATCTGGATTTTGTTCATGAAGTCTCTGCCTATACCTATGTCTTCAAGATCAGGGTATATAAATGAGATTTTATAACACCTCCATTTCCTTCTCCTGTACTTTGTATTAATCTTGTCATACATTTACTTGTGTATACCATGAACTATATAACAGGCCATATTTTTGCTTTACAGAATTGTATTTTAAAGAAATTAAAAAGCAATAAATATATATTTTTTACTTTTGTTTTGTTTCTTTTAAAAAGAAAGATGCATTTTAAAAACCCAAGAAGAGGGACTAGGGGTTTAGCTCAGCAACACAAGCACCTGCCTGGCAAGTGTGAGGTTATGAGTTGGATCGCCATTACCAAAAAAACAAAAACAAAACAATAAAAAACTCAAAAAGAGGGAGAATATTTTATGCTAACCTATGAGTTTGAGAAACTATTCATATGATATTAAATAATATAAAATGTATTTTAATACATTTAATTCTAATTTATCTTACTAGGATCGCTGTCTCAAGAGCTGCTGTGGTCACACATATCTAAGAAAGAATTGGCTTGGTTCCATTGTTTTCCCTTTCTCCGCTCTTTTGCAACAGTCCGAGGTAATAGAAAATGGATGTTTACTAGTCATTCTAAATTTTGACTTCTGCCTAATCGAATCACTTTTTGTTATCTCTGAATCAGACTCCATGTTTAGTAGGTTGAAAGTTTAATTAAACAATGATTCTTTATTAGAATGTTCTAGGGCCTTGGAACGTTTGAAGGTTTTGACTCTCTCTAGAACAAGAACACTCACGAATTTATTATATCTTTAAAGTGTTTACAAAGAAAGAATGGCTGGCCTTGCATCTTAAAACAACATTCATACTTGCATGTAAGAGATTTGTCAACCAGCTTCATGAAACATTCTTATTAATGGTGTCATTTTCAATCACAAATCTTAGGCATTTCAGCTTATCATTATTGTTTAATGATAATAGTGAGCCTGATTAGTAGAATTGGTCTCTGTGAGACTTTCAGAGAACCCTGCTGTTTGTATATACAGTAAAAATATGCCTGCATGACCAGCAAAGCATAAGAATTACAGCCTAAACTCCATTTTAGGCTCTGTTATTTATGTACCAAGTGACCTGAGGCAGGGTACTTGACATCTCTGAGGCTGTGCCAGCCACTGAAGATGTGAAGAGTCAGAAATGAATTTTCTGCCCCTGTGAGTTTACTGTTTGTGAAATAAAATTAGTAGTTTATTAGCTACAATGTGAAATGCTTTGGTACAAGCATGAGATACGTACTGTAAGAGCACACATAGGTGCACTTTTCTGGACTAAAAGGGAATTGAGAAAACTCAGAAAGTTTGGTGGTGGATAACAAGAGGATGAGGAGAAAAATGTAGGGCAGGGAAGACTTTTCCTGGGGAGATAAACTTTGAATCAAACCCTTAGAGATGAATTTCTCAAACAAATGTGGGCATATGAGTGAGAAAATATCGTGTGTACTAGTTCATACGCAACAGAAAGCTTAACTAGCCATGGCTGATGGAGGTAGAAGGTTTGTCTGTCTTCTCTGAAGAGTTCAGGTGCCAGTGCAGCAGTTCCAGGACGTCATCAACAATCCAAGGCACGTCTGTCTTTGTATTGCACTGTCCTTACATGTGGCTTTCATTCCCGTAATTGCGAAATGCTCGCTGCAACTCCAGCTTCATATCTGTGTTGTAGTGTGGATGAGCAAAGACGAGCAGCGCTTAAATGAGAAAAACAGACAGCTCCTCAGAAAACTCCAACAGACTGCTGGGCATGCCAACTACTCAAGAAGCTGAGGCAGGAAGATTTCCAGTTCAAGCCCAGTTTGGGCAATGTAGCAAGACTAAAACATAGCAGTCTCAAGATAAAACATGGAAAGGATTAGAAATGTAGCTCAATGCAAGGCCCTAGATTTCATACCCAGTCAAAACAAAAAAAAGAAAGAAAGAAAGAAAGAAAGAAAGAAAGAAAGAAAGAAAGAAAAAGAAAAAATCTTCAATAGACTACTTGCATCTTACTAATGTGACATAACCACTATCCAGCTGTCCTCTTATTAGCTAAACCTGTTGGTAAAGGAGGAAAGAATGGATATTAGGCAGGAAAGAAAAGTAGAAGTTACTACATGTTGTACTGTAACATGAAGTCATGATGGATCACATTGCAATAAAGAGCCATAGGAATCTAAATTGTTGGAGCTATGTTGCTTCCTGTGAGTCCCTGTAGGCAGTTCTCAGTCTCGGCTCAGACTGAGAAACGGTTAAGATGTGGGTTTCAAAGGCAGATGAATCTGCATTGTGATCCTGGCTCCACTACTCATTGGTTCTTTGATCTTGCACAAATTGCTTCAACTCTCGGAGCCACAGTTTTCTTATGTATGAAATAGAGGTGAAGGTAATATTATTTCACTGAATGGTACAATCTCTGTCGGGTACTTGCCACAGTGCCTTGCACATAGTAAGTGGCACAATTAGCCATTAGTTGTTGTTTTTGGTTATTACTGTAATGTACCTCCTCCTTCCATTCACACATGATACTTTCTTCCAGATTAGTGGAACATTTCAAGTAAATATCCCACCAATTTTGCTTGGATATACTTGGAGTAAGACTTATTTATCTCCCAAAGAAGATTACAATGGACAGAATTTAAGAGAATGTACCTTCATAAATATTTTTGCTACCATTGAACCACAAATATCATATGTTACCTATAATTCAAAACTAGACAAGGTAGGTTTTGCACTGAATTACTTTTAGATATATCATCAAAGAGATGTAAACTGTTTTAAAAATCACTGATAATAATTTTAAATCTCGTAAAAATAAACATTAATTCTTGATCTTTTCCTGTGGGAATAATATAGTACAATATTGAAATATTTTCAATTTGATTCTAGTTTTCAGATCAAATAGATGTTTTGCAGAGAGCACAGATTTTTAAAAATAATTGTAAAGCAATGTTTCCCAACCGAAGAATTGTAACTACTGTTTTTAATGATAAAGGGATACAGATCTTAGTAACAAGATATATCAAGGCATTAAATCCACCTCAACAGCTTCTAGATATATTTCTTCATGATTCTAATGCAACACTTGTAAGTTACAATTATTTTTAACAAGTCTATTGTGACCAGGGTCATCTATAAAGAATCACTGTATCTTTTGTTTATGTAGAGTCAGTCTCTTCAATTGGCTGTCCTTGGACTATTTATATTATTTTTGAGTTACAAAGTTCCCTTAGCTGGACTCTTTAAGCTAAAATCAAAAGGCCTCCTTTATATTGCCTCTTTTACACTCTGCTTTTCAGTTGTGAGTTTCTTCTTGCCTTTGTGTACTGACCTCAATGTTCAGGAGATAATAGTGTTCTCAGACTTATTTGAAAGACTGTCTTTAAAAAAAATAATCCTATGAAATAAAATAAATAATAAATCCTAGCTCCATGCTTGTCAAGGATTGTAAACCATATATATTAGTTGCAAGAAATCACCAGTGTAATACATCATGAAAGCCAGGCACCTTTAAATCCAATGCCTAGGAGGCTGAGGCAGGAGGATTTCTATTAGTTTGAGGTCATCTTGAGCTACATAGTTCAAGACCATCCTGAACTATGTAGTGAGATTCTGCCTCAAAAATAAAAATCATGCAGAAATGCCGGTTACTGTGCATTAAGTCATCAGAGAACTCTAATGCTAACTTTATTGTTTATTTGTATCCTTTTCTCCTTTCTTACCTTAGTCAAAGTCCTCATCTCCAACACTTTAGACTGCTTTGGAAAGCAGGATGTACCACCATCTCTAAACAAAGCAGCTGGTAATAAGCTAATGTTAAGAGAAAGAATTGACAGATTTCAAACCAAAAAGCAAATCAAGCCATTACTATTCTTCAATGTATTTAAATTATTTTGTAGCAGACATACTTTAAAGTACATATTTAATGCTGATAAACATTGCTATAATATTTAAAATCAATAATTTATTGTAGAAAATATAATGGTTAATGTACATGCCCTGGAGCAAAGCTAGTTTGGGCTCAGCTTGCAGACTCCACATATTCCATTAGCCATGTGACCATGGGCTAGCTATTTTACCGCTCTAAACTCACTGCTTCTTCTGTAGAATGAGAATAATAATAGTGTCTACTTTATAGTCCTGTAGTCTATGCTAGAGGGAATGGTGGTTGTAAAGTACTGCTGGGTGAGGTAATACTGTGTGCGCTCAGTGAATGTTAATACTGCTGCAGGGCCTCATTGCTCGATTTGTGTCTCTGATCCCTTTTATGTCTGATACACTGGATGACAATGATGGTCCTGATATATGGATGACATCAGAGGTAAGAAATTATAACTTACAGTTAAGATGTATTTCTTACTTGCTTTTTTTCTTTAAAAAATATTATGTAGGGTATAATACCTTGCCCAGTAAATTTAAAAGTATTCAATAATGTATAAATCTTTTTCAGTTTTGTACAATATATGGGAAGAATTCATGAAGAACAAAAATCTTTTCAACACTCTGAATGGTAGCTCATGACTATTTTGATTGAATGGAAAGTTCAGGAGTCCAACATTATGACAGTTTACAGACAGTGTTTATCAGACTTTGGGGTCTAGATCTGACACCATCACTTCCCCAAAGCTTCCCTCAATGTCCTCCATCTACATGTAGAACTTTTATGGTGCTTCTCTTCTTTAGTAACTGGGTTAAAGTTACTTTCAGCTGCCATGTCAAATGTAAGTCCTGTGCAAACTAGGGGCACTGCCCTACTAAAGATTTGGTTGGCATTTGTATGAAATTCAATTTAATTGGACATCCTTTTTTTTCTTCTAAATTTGGCAATCACTTCTTTCCTTTCACTTTGTATTTGGTTGCTTGTGTACTGACCCTACACCCACAATCTGCACACACACAATTGTAAACTCTATCAAGGTAGGAGACTTTGTTCTTACTTATTCTTGTATTACTAACTTGTGTACTGTTTTAAATTTGTCAGGCATTTAATAACTTTTTAATTGGAAAACAGAAATATGACACTTTCAAAGGGACACTTTCATTTGAAATTTATAGTCGTGACAGTTATCTAGTGTTTTAGCGCCTGGGTTAGAGCTAACATTTTTGGAATTTTTTAACAGAAGCCAGAAATCCAGAGTTTCATACAGAAATTTTCATTTTTAAAAGAACAATGCTAGAGGCCAAAGAAAATACACTTGTCAATGAAAATTAGGTCATAGATCATCAGTCTGCCATTTCTGTTGCCTTTTTTCTCTCCTGCTATACAACCTTACTAGACACTCTGTGTTTGATCTCCAGCACCCAACACAGTGTCTTGGCTTTTTCAGTTGAAAGTTTCAATCATTCTTCCCGATTGGGCTCCAACTCAGGTTTCTTCCTCTCTTTGAGTTGAATACTGTGTTGGTACAGGTACAGGACAAAATACTGTAGTTCTGTTACCCAATAAGGATCACTTTCTCCCAGAATATTAAGCCATTCCCTCTCAGATAAGATTCTTCAGAATACCAGTCCCTATATCCCCCCTTATTCACAGTAGTTTAAGATTTGCTCTCAATAAAAACATTACAGTTGGTATAAATTGTCTAATCACTCTACACTACATACATGTTAAGTGTCCCATAACAATGGCAACCCCAGTTTTTCAAATCAGTGTTCCCTTCTATTGTTGAATAAAGCTAGACCTTTCAGCTTTGAAGTCATTTTAGCAACCTGGTAAAAATAGATGTGTTCAGAAGGAATAGAAGAACTATAAATATTGCGATGCGTGCATTATTCAACGTTTTTTCCTTCCTGTCTTGTTTTCTCCTTGATGTTGCTTTGGTTCTGCCTCAGCGTTCCATCAGTTTGGCTATTGGAAATAAGGAAGAGCATGCTATACTTCTTTGCAATTTCTTTTTGTATTTTGGAAAGAAGGCATTGGTCCTCCTGGGAACCTCATTATTAGAAGTAAGTTTTGGAATTGTACATGCAAAACTAAATCAGATTTCAACTGCAAGTTTAAAAAACTTCAACCCCACATTTCCATTTTTTCATAAGCTAATTAAAGAATTTTATAGTCAATTAATAGTTAAGAGGATGATATTGACCCACCAAAATTACTGCAATTCTAGGAATAATTTCCTTCTTGTTTTCCCCTTTGTGAAATAGCGCTAGAAATTGTGCTACTTCATGGGGGCCTATTAAATTACTAGTGCATACAAGATACAGAGAATAGCACCTGTTCGTAGCAAATACACAGACATGTGGTATGTGTGGAGGGTGGTTCTGTAGCATTAGTTACAGTGTGCTTTTTGTGGCTCTTACCCTCCTTATGACCAGGATTATTCGTGGGTTTCCAATACTATATTTTAAGATTTTTAACAAAAAATTTCTTCTCAAACTCCATCTCCCAGACTTTAATCTTACAAGCGTAGCTGAGACATTCATGTCTACCTATCTGAAATTTTTACAACTGTACACACGTTATGTTTTCCTAAATTCATACTTCAGAAAGCTGTCCTTTTGGATTTTTAGTTCCACTACGAATATCTTGCTCAGTGTCAATGTTGCAGTCCTGCCTTATGATTTTTTCCATGATAATTTGCTTTCCTGTATTCCTTTGACATAGTTTATTTCCGTGTTAACTTTAACTAATTCTTATGGTTAATCCTTGGATATAACCCTCTGTTGTAATTTTAAGTGTCACTAGGTGGCAATAAACAGCCAACAATATTTCAACAGGTACAGCATATGCGTTTGCATCTCTAATTCCGTACTGTGGGAGTCACCTTGCAGGGAATCACCTCAGCTGTGTGGTTGAAGTGCAGCTTCCCCGACACTAGAGAGACAGTGAGCACACTGATAAAGAGCAAGAACTTTGGAGTTAAAGAGGCCAAAGCTACACAGAGTAGTGTTCAAAATATAAATCTGGAACACAGGCAGGAGTTTAAAACCTAGCAATGTCACTTACTGTCTATATGATCTCAGTTGTGTTTGCTTCTCTGAGCCTCAGTTATCTACTCACAGAACTGGAATAAGGCCACTTTCCGTTAGCCTAGATGAGACTCTTAACCTCTGATTCTGAATGTGAAAGGTGGGCATAGGAATCATCTCCAACTCACAGAACTGGGAGTGAATTAAAGTGAAAGAAACAGTATAATTCTTTATCATAATACCTGATACATACACTCAATAAATATTAAATACTCGTATTTTGATACATTTATTCTTTGCTAAGAAAAATCTTACACTGAAAACAAAAAACAAAAAAAATCTTACACTGAAAAGGTATGCACAGGGCAAAGTACTGACACGACTGCTTTTTATTCTTAGTCTGGTTTCCTGTGTATTTTCTCTTTAGCCTGTAACTCCAAATCTTGTCCTCAAATTTAATTTAGTGGCTAATAACTTCTATAATAATGTCTTTCATGGTTCTGTCAGAGCCTAAAGCCTTGACTTTCCATTCCTTAAATCAGCCTGGTATTACCCTCAGTCTTTAGGTGTAGTCTAACTGAAGTGCAACCAGTTTCTGTAATACTCTTGTGTGAACTAGACACATTAGTGTATCTGTTGGAAAAGTCATCATAATATATTAATTTTGTTAGAATAACATATTGTACTAGCATCGGGGTACACCCACAGCATTCTCTCATTTGAATCCTCTTGCTAACTGGAGTCTGGATTTTTGGAGCTTTAGGGATCCTCTTCATTTTTAAAAAATTTTAAAATCCATTTTAAAAAATTTATTTTAGAATTTATCATCAGTATATTATAATTTACACATATAAAAGTTAGTTGAAACCACCAACAATGACTTTAAATATTTTTGCTTTTAGGGACACATTGCCTATGTATTAACTCAAGAAACTAAAGAATATTTGCTTTGGAACCCATCAACTGGACAGTGTCACAAGCAGTTTGATCCATTTTGTCCCTTACAAAGTGTGGATTGTTTGTTTGATGATAAGAATGTAAGTATATGGAAAGAAATCTTATTTTCAATATCTCTTCAGGAGTCACCCCTCCCGATACGTGAATCACTGGCAAGCTTGAAGACCTAAGCACTCAGTGAGAACTCATGGGGCACAGAGGTTAGGCAGTCTTTAGCTTTAAGGCTTCCCAGGTGATTCGGTAGCACTTTCAAGGTTGAGACCTAATGAGGTAGTCCTATAACCACAAAATCCTGGCATCTCTGTCTCCTGCCTCAGAAATCCTCTTGTCTTCTACCAATTTGTTGAATAGTAAAACTGTAACTGTTTGCTCTGTCTTCACTAACGACAGGCCTTGTGTTTCTGTAGGCCTACACTGGTTTTCTGTTAATGTTTTAATAGGTCTGGTTTAATATTCAACAAAATAACACACCAATGGCTGTATGTTTTGACTATTCAAAGGAAAGTTGCTGGAAACAGTTGCTTCCAAAAAATTTTCAGGAAACAAAAATACAAAGCATACAGGTAAATTATGTTTTTCCAAGTGGGTCTATATGAATGTAGTCATTACTTCTAGTGACAACTCCTGTTATATTTTATGGTTGATTGCTTATTGAATTATTTGGCAATGTTAATCAAAACTAGTTTTCTCTATCATTTGATCTTTGTTTGGGTTACTTTGACCCTGTCTTCTAAATGCAAAAAAAAAAAAAAGAAAAAGAAAAAGAAAAAAAAAGAAAGAAAAAAGAAAAGAAAGGAAGAAATGGAAAAAAAGATTTTGTCTCAAATGTGAATTTAAACTTTAGCATATCAGGGCCCTAAACTGTGGTAGTTACTTATGAACTAGAAACAGGACAGAAACACTAGCAGTGTGTAGGACTGACCCGAAGGAGTTAATAAGGTCCGAAAATGCTTCCAGAAAAATCAAAGACTCACTTTTTGAAGCCAGGGATTATGATAGGGCTTCCCTACTTCCCTGGTTTTGAAAGCAATAAACTTGCTGTCTGATCCAATCTGTAGTTGGCTGGGCTGATGGAATCTGTGATGTACTCATATCACTTTGGGAAGGCATTCCAAGTATCATTTCCACAGATGTTTCTGGGTTGAGGGCCACAGAATGGCAGCGTGAAGATAAGTATGAAGTCCACAAATTAGGCACTGTAAGTTCAGAAAGAGAAGAAGAGAAAGGAAAAAGGGAGGAAAGACAAAAAATAGTAGAAAAATAGGCCAAAGACAATCCACAGAAGCAGTAACTCAAATGTTCAGTTTTTTAAAAACTAGAATACTATGTCAAGTGCATAAAATTGACCGAAAAAGTGTTATCATACCAAGTATTGACAAAGAAGAAGATAAATAGTAGGATATAAACTGCTGTACTTTGGAAAGCAATGTGATGATATCTTGAAGATAAATAATCTTTGATCCATTCATTCAAACTTCTACGTATCTTCTTAGAAGTAGATGAGGGACACACACAGAAGTGAAGTATAGTATTTATTGCAGAATACGATGAAGCATGAAGACAATGGAAAACATTAATAGTAAAGCCAGTACATGAGCTGTGGAGTATTCATACAGTGCGGGACAAATTTATAGCCATTCTCAGTTTGACTGTACGCTCATTACACCAGAATCTCTGAAGGTGAAAGGCACATATCAGTAGCTTTTAAAAACCTTTTTGAGTAATTTTAGTGTGTAATTCAGTTCGGAAACAACTGACCTAGAGCATATCAACATGAATGATCATAAAAAATGTAATGTTAAGCAAAATAACTAGTAAGCAAAATGATTCCTAGTGCATAGACAGTATAAAACCATTTACATGAACTTTCAAAAGTATGTATTGTTTGAGTGTGAGAGAGAAGAAAAGAGAGGGCTTTCATGAGAATGATAAATACCTAAATCAGATTAGAGATTACTTTAGGAAAGAGCAAAGAAAGGAAGGATATAAGGGAGCAATATACATAGTACTTCAAGGCTTTCCACAGTTTATTCCTTTTTTAAAATTAATTAAGTTTATTGGTACATTTTAAACATAATGATCACATTCGTCATAAGACATTTGTACCTGTGCATGATATATCTTGATTCTTTGTCCGCATTCCCCTATCCTCCCTTTAACCTCTCTCCCGCTACTTATTTTTAGAACAAATGATTTCGTTTTTTCCTTCTTTTCTATTTGTCTTTCTTCTCCCTTCTTCCCTCCCCCGCCTCCTCCCTAGTTCCCCTTCCCAGTCCAACATTTGCTCCTATTGCACAATGTCTATTATACATTTTGGGCCTTCTTTACACTTTTGATTTCTACAACACCAGAGAAATGATGCAATATTTACATGTGTTCAATGTAATTTACTTAAGAGTTTGACCTCAAAGTGCATCTATTTAACTATAAATGGCTCAAGTTTACCCTTCTCTATGACTGAGTAGTACATCATTGCATTAAAAAAACAAAAATTTACCTATTCATTAGTTGATGGACATTTGGGCTGTTTCCAAGATTTAGCTATTACTAACTGTGCTACAATAAAAATGGGTGCTTGCATATTGCTGTGGTATGATGCTTTTAATTGTTTTGGGAAGATACTGTGAAAAGGAATAGCTGAGTCAAATGGAACCTCTAGTTCTAGTGGGGTTTTTGTTTTTTTATTATAAACACACACTTTAATTTTAACCTTGAAAAACAATGTATAGGTACATACTTATTAAGATTTACATGTCTTCAAAGCAAGACGATATTAAATCAGCAATGGCTGTCATAATGTTTTGTTTTCTTCAAAACATCTGTTCATACCATCACACATAATAAAGTCAAACAAAACAGAATAAAATAAAACCATTCCAACTGATGAATGAAAACATTGAAAGGCTTCAAAGCAATGAAATGGGGAATCATGATTACCATAAAATCTTATATACTCTTACCAACTCTCATACTAGGGAGACTATACGGTATTTACACATGTGAGTTTGGTTTATTTCGCTTATGAGTATGGTCTCAAGTTGTGTCCATTTATTTATAAATATCTCAACATGATCATTCTTTACAGCTGAGTAGTACTCCACTATATAAAAATACTACAACTTTTTTATTCATTCCTCAGTTGATGGGCACTTAGGTTGTTTCCAAGACTGGCTATTACAAATTGTGCTGCTATAAATGTGGGTATACATATATCACTGTGGTATGATGTTTTCAGTTCTTCTGGGAATATGCCTAGCAGTGGAATAGCTGAGTCAAATGAGACTTCCAAACCCAGCTTTTTGAGGAATCTCCAGACTGACCTCCACAGTGGTTGCACCAGTCTACACTCCCACCAGCAGTGCAGAAGAGTTCCTTTTTCCCCACAGCCTCTCCAGCATTTGTTGTTGGTAGGTTTTGTTTTGTTTTTTTTTTTATCGTAGCCATTATTTCTGGGGTGAGATGGAATCTCAGTGTGGTTTTAATTTGCATTTCTTCTGTTGTATCTTTAGCTTTCCATTCTGTTTAATTGTCTGCCTTGCTTGGTGGTTTTCTCCCGTGTGTATCTAGAATGTCTTTCAGTATTCTTTGTAGGCTTGGTTTGGTGTTCATGAAGATCTTCAGCTGTTCTTTGTCATGGAAGTATCTTATTTCTCCATCCATTTTGAAGGACAGTTTTGCAGGCTATGTCAGTCTG